>JADRCC010239067.1:0-11336 GCA_019843855.1 Hylomyscus alleni
ATATATATGTATATATATGTGTGTGTTAGATATATATGTATATATATTAGACATATGTGTATATATGTATATGTATACACACACACATATATATTATATAATGTATAATAATGTATAAGGAGAGAGAATGGTCACTATATTCTTAACCTTGTCACCATGATAGGAGTTAGGGTCACCATGGATGCAAACTATGACAGAGTTACTAGAGTAGGTTAACTAAAGTAGAAAGACACAGCCTAACTATGGGCCACACCATCCCATGGACTTGACTCAAGAGAATCAAAAGGAGAAACTGAACTGAATACCAGCATCACACTGTCTTTGTGCTTTCCATGAGCAGCTGCCTCATGCTTCTACCACCATGCCTTCCCTGCCATGGCACACTGTACTTTCAAACAGTAAATTTAAACATCCCTTTCCATCCTTATGTTGCTTTTGTGAGGTAAGTTGTCAGACCAACAAGTAAATTAAGTAAGACAGAGGCTGCAAGAGGGGAGGTTGCTTACAGAAGAGCCTTGGTTTCTATGGAAAGCAGGAAGCAAGGCTATCTGGCTATTAGGTCTGTGCTAGTGACTACTCTCTTGCCCACTCCCCACCCTTAATACTCAGAAGGCTGGAAGGGGGGATGTGAAAAGGTGATGTGTGGAGTGGGTATTGTGTTCTCTATATAACCCTGCTGGCCCAGTGTCCATCCTCTCTTTATTGTTCTCTATCCTGCAGTATAAGTTGATGATTTAGTCATCAGGTTCCACAGTTTCCTGCAGTCTGTGCCATAGGGCTAAAGGAACCTTTACCTGCCCACTGGATAGAAGGAGGAGAGGGGCCCAGGGCATTTATTACAAGGCTCAGCTTAGACTGGATACCTCCTTAGCTCTCTCTGCATTCTGAGAATTGTTTTGTCTCCTTGTCCTCCAGACCTACGTGTAAGAATATGTCTTGTTTTGATAGCCCAGGGCTTGTACTGTCTATGCACTTCACAAAATGCCCATAGATTTTAAGTAACTTGTTTTTTAACTTACCTTAAGTGACCTGATTTAGACACATTGTGGTTAGCCATCACTAACAATGACCGGAGAGAAATCAAACCCATAAGTACCCTAAGACAATGTCAAGGCTGCATACCTAGAAATGGAAATTGTGACCAAATGGCCTTCTCATCCTTCTAACATAATGTCCTCTCAAATCATGGCTGGCTTTCTGATTTATCATCTCATTGCTATATAGCCAGACAACTAATAGAGGATGCTTCTACTTTCTTAGAATAGACTAAAATGTCTCAAGTAGTAAAAACTTCAAGCCTTAATGGGGCCTAAGTTTAACTAACACTTGCATGACCCATCTACTTATTCCTATTGAATGGTTAAAAGGTGGAGGAATTTCAGTTCATTTACTCCTTGTGAAGCTGGCTCTCTCCAGGGAATCAAACCACAGACACAGGAAAATAAAGATGTCAGCTGTGGAAAAGCCTCTGTTTAGGACATAAAGAAATGACAGCTAGCCATGGCTCAATTTGGGAAGAGGCCTACTAGCTTGTTCATTTTCAGTATGCAAGAGCAGAAGGAGGTGCCTACTGTCCTGGGCTGCCTGACACATGAAGAACATGAAAAGTTAGGAAGCTCTGTCACTGGACCCTTGAACCTAAATTCTGGTACTTTCCATCTTCCAAGTCAATTGTTATTTATATCAATGTATGAAACTTGGGTTCAAACACCAGATCTCACACAATTCTGAGGATCTCTGTCCATATCCTGCCTGTGCCTAAGGAGCTTTGACAAAGAACCAGCCATATTCTTAAAGGGGGATGTGCACCTATCCTAAAGCCAGAGTTAGTTTAAAATGACAGCTAATAAAGGCATCTATGCTTACTAAATATATGTCTTTTGTTCAACAATATCTGGAACATTGGGCATATCCTAATTTGTAGACATTTTCAGTGGTTTATGGGCTGTAAAGGAGACCCTCAGCAGTCCTTCACTTCTATGGTCCATGGCCATATATCAAGTCCTTCTCTTAAGAATGGGACCTAGGACTTTCTCCTAAATAAAGATTATATGAGAGGTAACAGAAGGTTACCCTATGATAATATAGACTTAGTCTCAAAACATGATTGAGAGATATCAAGGTAGAAAATTTACAGTAACCTATGCTATGTACATACACCTGTACCCCCACATACATCTTCACAAACATGAATACTTTATATATATTCCTACCAATAGCTGTTGATCATATTGAAAACTTTTCAGTCATTGGTATAATAATGCCATTGCTTCTTTCACAAATAAGCCTGATGACAATCAAATAGCAGAGAAGTGTTAAAGACAGATTTTGGATCTCAACAGTTAGATGCCAGTCCAAGGCTACTATCATCCAGATGTGACACAAGGCTGAAGGGTCTCCTAAAATTGCACTGATGTTAATGCATTTGTTCATAAAGTTTATTTAAGAACAATAATTACTTCACAGGGCTTTATCTGGTGAATGAATTAGGAGAAATTAATATACCACATCATTGACATAAGAATCACCCAACAAACTTTAACAGTTATTATTATATGGACAAATGATATTTAATCTAGGAATTCTTCTGTCCAATTAGCTGCCTCTTTCTTTCCCTTCCATCCACCTTTCTCTGTCTTCTACTAAAGACCAGGGCTAAGCATACATCTATTAAACTCAATATAGGTGTTTAGTGATGGAATATGCTTACATTCAAAGTTCATGGACACTTCTATGCCCACAATTAATTTTTCAGCATCATAAATATGTGAAATCGTTACTTTGAGGTTGCTGCATTTGGGAAGACCAAAGGCCTGATTCCCCATAGGATGGATTCCCAGTGATAAGCAGCCATGTTTTTACTGAGAAGGATACAAAAGTTTTGGAAAATTAACAAGTATTTCATTCATTTCTATCCCCCAAGTCACTCAGTCACTAAACAGTCCCTATAAAAGGGGAGAGGGAGTTAAAACATGAAAGTTAGAAATTGGAGGTTCATAAAGATATTTGTTTAACAATAATTTAAGATGGTTTCATTTAAAAAAGACTCCCACAGCCATAACATGATCCAATGTGATCAGTCATCAGAATAACACAGAAACTTGTTAAAAATTCAGCTTCCCTAGTTCTGAGCCCAGTTAGGTCTGGTTCAATAAGTCTAGGTTGGAATATCACAATGTAAATTTTTAATACTCTTTATGTGGGTCTCCTATAATATCCCTCGTGGGCTCACAGAGAAAGGGTGCCCTACAGGGATCCCAAGACTGAGGAGTTCTTTGCCCTTCCTCCAGCCTGCTTGCTCTCTGGTATTTTTCCAGCATCCTTCACAGAGGATAGAATTCTTCCCTGGAGCACCATTCTCTTCGTGGCAGCTAAATCTCTGCTGCTGCGATGCAGAGGTGAAGAGCTCCAAGGAAATAAAATATTTCCACTCAGATGCTGAGGCTCCTGCTGAAGCAATGGAAGAGGCTATTCATCAAAGAGTACATAGTGCCTGCTGCAGTGAGGGCCAAGTGTGTCTGCAAGACCTTAGCCCTCACCTGGTGCAGGGCACACCTGAGTCAGATCCACCTGATGCTCAGAGCAGGCTTGGACACTTAGGAAAGTGAACAATATCAGCTTTGATTCACTTCATTTCAGACTTAAGAAAAGCAGAGACAAAAATGAGTGTACCTACCAAATAGATATCAATAACAAAGGTGGATTTGAGTTTCTTTATGGAATGTATAGCTATACTACTTTACTGAAAGCCCAGTTCAGTGCAACCCTCATGGACATAATTCCTGCAGCTTCAGAATAACAGAATATGGCTGCTCATGGCATCAGGAACACAGGGTGCCTCTCTGCTTTTGTAATGAGCAGGAATCCAGTCTGCTGTTGGGATTGGATGGGCAAACACAAGTGGAGAAGAGAATCTCAGCTCTCTCACCTTCTCACCTCTGGACTTTGCAAACAAAGACATTTGCATGAACATAGACCTAGAATGTTCCTTTTAGGAAAGTAAGAATGGTTAAATGTAAGATGTAGCTTTGAACAGATGGTATCTTGTGTCATGGAGGGGCTATTTTTAGTGAGAGGAAAGGAAGAAGCACATGAAGATAAAGGAAAGGAAGAGAAGGAAAAGGAAATAAGATTTCATTTAGCTCTATAGTGGTCATATTTTAGCTTTCTGTTAATGTAATGCAATGCCTGAGATAATCCTGTTAATATAATAAACACTTGAGTTATCCAGCTTATTAAGAAAACAGACCATTTCCTCTTGCCATTTTGGAGGTCCTCATCCCTGGCTGACCCCAGCTTAGGAGTCTACGGCAAGGCGTCATGGCAGAGTATGTGGCAGAGGAAACTTGTTCAACCCATTGTGAGAAAAAGAGCCCCCAGGGACTCAGCCACAAACCAGAGTACACATGGTTCCAGCTGTATATGTAGCAGAGGACAGCCTTGTCAGGCATCAATGGGAGGAAGGGTCCTTGGTTCTATGAAGGCTCGATAGATGCCCCAGTGTAGGGGAATCATGGACGGGGAGGTGGGAATGGGTTGGTGGATGGAGGAACACCCTCATAGAAGCAAGGGGAGGGAGGATGGGATAGGGGTTTTCCAGGAGGGGGGAAATGGGGAAAGGGGATAACATTTAAAATGTAAAGAAAACATCAAATAAAAAAAAATGAGTAGCAGATTCCTATTATCTCCTGCAAGGGCATGTCCCCAATCACTGCATGTCCCTCTAGGCCTTACCTCTTAGAACTTTCTGCCACTTCCTGGTGGAACCAAACTGGGGAACTAAGGCTTTACCATATGTGTCTTAGTAGATAACTTACATCCAAACTTTCCCAGTTTGGTGTTGCATGCTAATCTAGAGATGGCATGAGGATACATTTGGAATCTATACAAATAGAGGAAATAATCATGAAACAATTTTGAGTGTTTGGTGATTTGTGTATGCACATGGTTTCGGGACCTACTCTACCCCAGAGATAATTAGGAATACTTGCATTATACCATGCTGTGTGGATTGACTGAAGGGCACAGCAATCACATCTTTAAACCCATTCATTTCCCTCCTAACATAGACAGCTAGTCATACACACTCAGAATAGAATAGCAGCTTGCTTTCATGCCCATGATACAGTAAGTATAGTCCATTAAAAGCTCTTCTTTGATGTCCACCCAACAAGCATAGAGACCTCTTACAGGAACCAAGAGGAGAAAAGGGTAAAGGGAGAAGGCCTTCTATGTATGCTACTACTACGCTGCAGGACCTTGACTTTTAGAAACTGTTCAATTGGGCAACCTTGGACAGATCTCCCTTTGAAAGCACACCAGTCATGTGCCAAAGGATCTGCTATTCCAAGCTGTGCAGGAGCAGAGCTGACTATTGTCTCCTGGGCCTGATTCCTACCTGTTAAGGCCATCACTGAATACCAGCTGCACTTATTGCTCTCATAATCACATGAAATGAGGGTATTGTGACTCCCTCTATCCAGAGCTGAAAACTCAAATCTAAGACCCTAGGAAAAATCTACCAGCTAGCAAGTATTTCCCAAGATGGGAGTGACCTTCATACCAGGTCCTCCTGAGTTTTTGTGGTCCCAAAGACCCCTCCTTCTCTGTATCCCGTTCCTTCTGTCTTTCCTCTCTTTCCTAGGTCCTAAACCATTACCAAGTTAGGTTTTGTTTTTTTTTTTACCAGTCAAACTTCTAATGAGTCAGACCATCTTGGACTAAATAACATAAGGTCTTTCACAGCCCCCAAGTTGTGATTAACAGGGTAACAGGGCGCTCTCTCTCTCTCTCTCTCTCTCTCTCTCTCTCTCTCTCTCTCTCTCTCTCTCTCCCTCTCCCTCTCCCTCTCCCTCTCCCTCTCTACCCCTATCCTGGCTCCATACCTACCTTCTTCCTTTCTTTATTTCTTTAAACTTTTGTACCTGAATACATGAGGAACCCTCCAAAGAGGATAAATATGCTAAACTCAGCAAGGTATTTTAGAAGGGCATTACAACATGTCTGAAATCAGAAATGGACTTATGATATCTGTATTTCCTTCACAGCAGCAGCCAGAGTTATCATTCCAAATATTTTAGCACTGGATAGATTAGACATAAAACCAAAGATGGGTTTCCAGCCCAGGCAGTGACACTATTTTTTGCTTAATGTTTCTGGCCACGTCAAACAAAACACTCTCGTGAACTGCAGTGTATACATTAGCCGGTGTATAAATCATATACAATTATAATATCCTTCACCCCAAGGGGCTGTTAGTATTTCCTTTATAAAAGTTACACAGTTGATACCAGCACCTTGCTAATAGATCGGCCCTCCTGGAAAATACAATTAAACCCCATGCAGGGACGGGAAGTAGTTTTGCATGCCTGCTGTCACTGTGGGTTTCAGACACAATTGTTTCCCACAATGGCTTAACCACCACCAGCCCAGAAGCTCTGCATGGGAGAATGTGCCAGGGCAGGCACTGCTAGCCCTAGCCAGGCATGGAGCCAGGTCTACAGAGGGCCTGGCAGACAAAACCCTCCAAGCCAGACAGCACCCTGCAGAGACAGTGGAGGGTAGGATGTGAGGCATCTGGACCTCAGAGTTGGAGCTCCCTTGGAGAAGGTCTGGGGAGGAGACTGCATCTCAGCAGACTGACTATGAGCTCTAGACTAGTTGCTGAGCACTGGCCATGCAAACACAGGCAAAGGAAGAAATAGATTTTTTGGACTTGCTGGGCCATCCTTCCAATGATAAACTCTGTTGCAAGAAAATAAAGTGGACAGCATCTGAGAAATGACATGTGATAAGGAATCTGGTCTCTACATACATGTGAGTACATACACACACGCACACACGCATGCATGGCACTGAAGTGTATGCATGAATGTAAATACACACATTAAAACAAAATAAGAAGTATTCAGCATAATAGTTATTTAAGGGATGAAAGTTTCTCATTGGAAGCAATGGTTAAACAGGAGTTCCAGGAAATCTACACTCTATTTCAGAACCTTTGCTCTTGTTCATTTGACCCCAGGTCACCATTACTGGTGACTCAAGTATTTCTCAATCTCATTCACATCTTTTATATTTACATACATTTGAGGACCACCTGTAGTATGATATTCTCAATATTGTTAGTAAGTTTTTAAAAACGTAAGCAGAGTTGTCAAAAATTGGTGGAAACATTCATTCCTTTTGCAAAGAGAAAATGGTAACAGTTCCTGTAGGGATGAATAGAGAGACAGAATAGAGATAAAACAATGTTGTTTGATTCAAGATTACAGAGAGTTGTTTCAAACTTCTGCTGGAAATGATGGTATGTGCCTGTTATTCCAGCACTTGTGAGGTGAAGGCAAAGGAGAGAAATCAAGGCTCAAGGTCAGTCTCTGCTGCATAGTAAGTTCAGTGTAAGTCCAAGCTACATATGGAGTCTATCTAAAAAAGCTAAGGAAGCTGATGGAGTTCAGTGACACAACTTCTGCTGGGCTGATACAAGACCCTGAGATAGGTCTCCAGTCACAAAGACACATACCCATACACATAAACACTGAAGTTGGGCTGGTGAGATGGCTCAACAAGGAAGAGCACCGACTGCGCTTCGGAAGGTCATGAGTTCAAATCCCAGCAACCACATGGTGGCTCACAACCACCCGTAATGAGATCTGACGCCCTCTTCTGGTGCTGTCTGAAGACAGTTACAGTGTATTTACATATAATAAAAAAATAAAATCTTTAAAAAAAACCAAAACACTGAAGTTCTTAGAGATGGCCCTATTCATGGCATATTATTTAGACATAGGATGTTTTTTAAAATAATTTTTACAAGTATTTACTTATGGTGGAGGCATGTGCCATGGGCCATCTGTGGAAACCAGAGAACAACTTTGGGAGTCAGTGCTCTCCCTTTCCCACGTACATGCAGGAAACTGAGCTCAAGTCTTAAGGCTTCACATTAATTGATCCATCTTGCCTGGCCTGGAGACAGTATTTACAGGATTAACATAATCATAGTGGGTATTAGTCTAATATGACTAGCATTGATATGGAAAGGGGGATTTAACCATGAGAGAGATTCACAAAATAGAACTCCACAAGAAGATCCAGTCAGAAATGAAAGAGATATACTTAAAAGCCAAGGTACAAATATCAATGATTGACCTTATAGAACAACAGATGCTAGTTAGTCCCTAAAAGTAGAGTTAAAATATAGAATGCACCAACCCCACTGCTACTCTGATCCACAGCTTCCAGCCTTCAGAAGGTGAAACAACTACTTTCTTTTCTGTTAAATGCACTGGGGATACCACCTTCTTTCCTGACAGTCCTAGCACCAATGAAATCTCTCTGTCTCTTATTGATAGAGGACACTAGCAAAGGTATGAAGACTTGTTTCAAATGGAAGTATTTCTCTTATATAAACTCAGGAGTAGGAAAGATAATAAGATAATGGAGTCAGGCCTGGTAGTACATGCCTATGATCTCGGAGATCTGAAGTTAAGGCAGAAAGATTACAAGTTCAAAATTAGCTTAAAAAAAAAAAAAGAATTAACTGAAGAAGAAACTGATTTCCTACTTCTCTTTAGACCTTTTTATCAACACAGTCTTAGCAGTCCTTGTTTCCCTGTGGTTGCTTGTTGTATAAAAACTTTAGTGAAGCTGGGGTCATTTGATAAAGAGGTAACATCAACCAAGAAAATGTCCCAAACAGATTGTCCTATAGACAAGGCTATTGCCATTTTCTTGAATAATGATTGATGTGGGAGGGCTCAGGTTACTGTGGGTGGTGCCAACCCTGGGCTGATCCTGGGTGCAAAGAAAAGCTGCTGAGCAATCCCTGAGGAGCAAACCAGTAAGCAGTACTCCTCCATGGCTTCTTTATCAGGTTGCGTGCCTCCAGGTTCCTGCCCCTGTTTGAGTTTGTTCTGACTTCCTTCAGTGATAGACTTTGATGTGGAAGTATCAGGGAAATAAACCTTTTCTTCCAGTTGCTAGTTTGGTCATGGTGTTTGATCACAGCAATGGGAACCCTGATTAAAACATCCTCAATTGTGTTTCCATTCCTTTACACAGCAATGAACTGCAAGGCAAAATCGAAGAGATAAAGTTGAAACTCTCATCTGATTTGAGGAAGAATAAAAGACTAGGCATACAACCAGTGTCAGAACACTGACCCCATAGACAGAAGGCCTTGGGTTTATTGCTAGCACTGGAAGGAAGAAAGGAAACACAAACTTCCGTATCTATTTCCCCCTGTTATTCTGGAAGCTTAGAGAAGGTACATGAATTGTAATGTGATTTATCTCACAGACACTTTTTAGGATCTTCCTTTGCCCATGTCATGTGAGCTTGAATTTTTACCTTCCTAGATTTCTTAGAGTCCTGTCTCCCAGGACATTGTAGAATAGCAGCTTTCTCTGGACTGGAATACGTCACTATGGAGGGGAGCTCCTTAAAACTATGAAAGTTCTAAAAGGGGCTCCTAGAAATAAACAACTTACAACTCTCATCTCATGAAATTTGGTAAACTCACAAGGCTCTACATCCCAAGGTTATATAATCAGTGAATTCTGTTGAAGAGATGAGACTCTATAAACAGTTCAGCTGCCCACAACTAATGGAGAGATCCCCAGGACTCCAACCTCTGTTGCCCTCACCAGCACGGGCATTGGTATTCAGTGATATAGTTGCCTTTGAGTAATGACACTTCTATAACTCACCTTTCATCTATACTTCTATAAGTAACTCAAAAAAAATAGTGGTTCATGAAGATGGCGTGTGATTGTATCCACTGGTTGTTCTAAGTTCCTATCTTGAGTTGGTAGACATTTACTCACATCTCCCCCAGGGATAGCGTCAGACAACACATACCCCATTCTTCCATATATCCCCCCCAGGTTCCAGGCTGCCTGGGGTCTAATGTTTATATGTGATATTGGGCAAAAGGTAAATGAAAGGACCAAACATCTTTGCGGTGAACAGAGATTTGTTCATGGATCACTGTGAGAATGGAGCAGTACCTCGTGAGATTTGCTAAGCAAACACAAAGCAAATCCTTTCTAAACATATTTAGTTAAAGGAGATGCAGGCAAACAGCAGTCTTACAAGAGCAGTCAGAGCAGACGCCTGACTGGACCCTTTGCTTCAGGTAAGCAAGCTTCTGGCTGCAGGGGTGAAGAATATAATGAGGAAAGGAGCAACAGCTATGTTAGTTACCAGGCTTTAGCATGTTTTACTGTGCATGTGAGTCTGAGGACTCCTCCATGCGTGTTACTCAGCCATGTATTACAGAGAAAAATATTTTAAAGGTACTTGTACCACACAAAGCCATATAGCCCCTGAGTGCCACAGCTTGAATGTCTCCTCTGTCTACTTCCATCACAAGCCTTTTAAGAGTACACTTAGGCTGAGCAAGAGAGAATTCCAGGTCACTCACCCTTGTGAGCAGTTCTCTCCTAGACGAAACATCCTATCCTGCAGGGAGGTTCCTTAAGGCTTAGGAAATTGTAAGGTGAAGTTTTGCTTTTATTAAAGAGTGGGACTGGTCATCAGATACAAGCAGTAAACAACATATAAGTCTCAAGAAATTCCTAAAACTAGCAAGATTCAGGGGGCCCTTCCCCCAAGGTTCTAGAAGTAGTCAATGACTGCTGGCAGGGGCTTATCAGGCAGATTCTCCAACCAGCTTAGACACCTAGGAAAGACTCTCCAATCAGCTGGGCTGCCTCTAAACCTTATAGATAACTTCAGGGTTACAGTTATAGTGATTAATCATTTCTGTGTGGATAGATCGGTGGTGACTTAGCTACCATTGACTCATTCCTGTTCCATGAATGATCTCTCACTAATCATATTTCTGCAAGTAACCCAAATTACCCAGTCAATTGGTGAAGCTGGAATTAAACAGGATCAATAATTTAGTCTGGATAGCCCCCCCCATCTGGTGTGAATAGACCTCTGTGTCATGTCTCCCCAGTAAAAGCCACATGCAACCCTCCCTAAGAAGTTTACATTATAATCCCCAGAACTTGTTACTCCATCATCCACCAGAGCAAAGGAATCTTCCAGGTGACATAAGTGATCTTAAGATGCATGATTAGATTGTATTCTCCATGGTAGATCGATGTGATCTCAAGAGTTTTCTGATAGGAAGGAGGAAGGTTAGGAAAGGAACTTTGATGACAAGGAAGAAGCTCCATGGGTCGTGAGATAAAAGAAATTACGTAACAATGTGTGTCATCTTTAGAAGCTCATGATGTCTAGATGCAATTCTTCTCTATATGTATGTGTGTGTATATCTTAATCATGTGTGTGTGTGTGTGTGTGTGTGTGTGTGTGTGTGTGTGTGT
>JADRCC010239070.1:0-11326 GCA_019843855.1 Hylomyscus alleni
GCACACACACACACCACACACACATCACACATACACACACACACCACACACACACCACACACACCACACACACACACACATCACACACACACATACACACCACATATACATACATACCACAGACACACATACACACACACACTACCCTACACACACACAGTTTACTAGAAGAAATACTCCTGACCCTCATAGGATTTTTATGTTGGAATGAGTTAGCTTTGTTGTTGTTTGTGACAGGACTCCCCTACTGCATCAGCTACCCTCAAATTTGCTATGTGACCTTGAACTTCTGATCTTCCTGTCTCTACCCACCCCCAAGTGCTCCTATAACATGCATATACCTCCAGGTCCAGTTTATTTGGTGCTGGGGTTGGAACTCATGACTCCATATGCTAAGCAAGCACTCTACCCCCAAACCTGAATTCGTTTTTGCCATTTAACAATATTAATTATAAGAATATTATAAACAAAAATCTCTCCATATTTCTGCCTTCCTCTGGATAAAAAGCCAAGTTCTTAGCCTGGCATTTAGACCCTTTTAGAAACAGCTGTTCTGACCCTTGCTGTGTATATGATTAAATCATTCAGTGTCTGGAACTAGCTCCTGTCTCCAAACCCATCCTTCCCGCTCTGAATCAATGCCTGCTCCTGCCTCTGTGTCCTCGTCGTACAAACCCACATGCACAGAAAACGAGAGCCTAGCATCCTGTTTATTCTCCCCAGCCCGGGGTTAGAATAACATCTGGCCATATTGAGGGAAATAAATGAAGGCCCTGGGGTGGGGAGGGAACCATCGAAAGACAGAACCAGACACAGGAGAAACTAAGTTAGGCCTAAGAAATGTCACTTGCCCAAATCCCCTTGGCTACCCAGCTGGCCCAGGTTCTCTGTCACCTGACCCACCCAGCACAGAGCCGCCTTCACCCAGCCATGCCACGTCAAGCAGTCTTTGTGGTCCGGCTTGCCAAGGGCTGTCTGTGCTGATTCACTGGTGACTGGACTCCAATTATTTGTAGAACCAGAACGGCGGTGGGGCCACCAAAGCAGCTGACCCAGTACATATTGATTTGTCCTGGGCTCCTTGCTGTCATTTGAGCCAGCTACACAGAAAGATAAAGACTCTAAAGAACTCGCCCATAACAATCATCCTGCGTAAGCCTCCCACGGCCAAGTCTGCAGTCCTTCAGATAATCCACCAACTCTGCCTTTTCCAGCCCAGGCCTGACCATCACTCACCGGGGAGTCATGGTTCATAGCACGAGACCTGGAGTCAGCCATCCTGTGTTGGGCCCAAGGCTTTCTGAGTCAAGGGGCATTTGCAAACTCGAGCAATGCCACAAGCTGCCCACTAATTGAGCCATTGACGTGCCCCACCAATGTATAAGACCATGCACATTTCCATATGTCTTCCATCTTTTCTGACCTATTGGAGTAAACAAACAAGAATGGGATGTTTTTAGCTATTTGTATTCCTTCTATGAATTGTCTATTTCTGTTGTCTACTTTTTTTTTCTTTTTCTTTTTCTTTTTTTTTTTTTTTTTTTGTTTTTTTTTGTTTTTTGATGTTTTTTTTTTTTCAAGACAGGGTTTCTCTGTATAGCTCTGGCTGTCCTGGAACTCACTCTATAGACCAGGCTGGCCTCAAACTCAGAAATCCACCTGCCTCTGCCTCCCAAGTGCTGAGATTAAAGGCGTGCGCCACCACTGCCCAGCTCCATTGTCTATTTCTAAACTGGGGTAATATTTTCTTAATTTACTTGTAGTGGCTTCTGTATGAATGCCAACTGCTACTATATATGTATTAAAGTATTGCTCTCACTTAGTAAATTATCTTTAGATTTGGTTTAATATTGTTTTTCCTCATAGGGACTCCTTACCCAGCCTAAACTAAGACAACAGGAGTCCTTTACTTCAGCAGACAGTACACTAGGTTGAGAGTGAGAGACTAGCTTTATGTTTTGTTTGTTTGAGGCAGGGTTTTACTATGTAGCCCTGGCTGGCCTGCAACTAGCTGTGTAGACCAGTCTCACCTCAAACTCAGAGTCTGCCTGCCTCTGTCCCCCCTCGAGTGCTGGGATTAAAGTCATACGTGTGCCACCACCACACCCCGACAAAGAGCCTAGGTTTTCACCTTCGCCTTTTTGGTTTTGTTTGTTTATTTGTTTGTTTACTTTGTTCATTTATTATTCGCTTACATGTGTGTGCGTGGGAGCCTCTGTGGAGGGCAGAGGACAACTTTCAGGAGCTGGTTCTCTCCTTCTACCACGTGAATTCCAGCCAGGGGCAGAACTCAGGCTGTCATAGACCAGCCTGGTCTTGAACTCACAGAAATCCACCTGCCTCTGCCTCCTCAATGCTAGGATTAAAGGTGTGCACCACCATGTTCCTGTTTGGTTTTTGGTTTCGTTGTTGTTTTTACACAACAGTCTCATATAGGTCAGGCTGGCTTTGAACTTGCTGCTACATAGACAAGGATAACCTTGAACTCCCGATCCTTCTGCTTCCATCTCCTCAATTCTGGAAATTATAGCCATATGCTGCCATCTAACATTCATGTGAGCACAGTGATTCCAAGCATGTGCCACCACCTTGCATGCTGCTGCAGATGGAGCCCAGGGTGTCATGCATGCTAGGCAAGCTCTCTACTGAGGACCTTGACCTCGGTGCCACGTTGGACACCAAAATTCGATTAGTTCTAAGGCCTCAGCCCTTCCACCAAGTAGACCAGTGCTAGTCACAGAATGCCATGAGGTGATGGAATGGCTTCTGCACCCACCGGTGTGGCCACTGTCAGACACCTGAGGCTGTGAGCTCTTGACCGGCTAGCAGGGCTGAGGAATTCAGGTCTCCTGCCTTGCTTTTTTTTTTTTTTTATTTTTTTTCCTTTGTTTCTCTGAGTGTTTTGGGTCAGTTTCACTATACAGCCTAGGCTGACCGCCAGCTTGCATCCCTCCTGGTCCCACCTTCCAAGAAGAACTAAGTTTTCAATTTCATTTAGTTCAAGTTTAAAATATAAATAATCCCAAGCTGCTGATGGCCACAATATTGAACAGGGCAGGTGTAGAGGCCCACACCTCTGAAGGAGCTACAACGTAGAGTAATACTACCAGGTAGGGACACAGAAGACCCTGTGTGACTTCGGTTGGCTCACTCCAGCTCCCTCAGCCTCGGTTCCTTTATCTGTTCAGTAGCATTCACAGCAGTTTTGATTTGTGAGTGTGCATAAAAGTCTAGGCCTGATATGGCAAAAGTGAAGCTTGCCGAAGGGTGGGTAGTCAAGGCAGGCTTCTCAGAGGAAGTAGCAGAAGTCAGCCAGGGGAGGTGACATTGGTGGACAGGAGACAGCTGGCTCATAACAGGAGGAAAAAAAGTGTAAGAGTCCAGAACCTTCTGGAGGGATGGGCAAGGCTACCAAGGAACACAAGCCTGGTGCTGTATTTTGATCTACAGAGTGGTAAGATGGACAGTACCACCACTGGAAAGATGGTAAACCCAAGCCAGACCCGTGTGGCCTTTGCCTTCCCACGGGAATCAGGTGTCTGGAGCTGCCTTCCTTCTGTCTAAGATGTGCCCTGGGATCAGATACCAGCCTGGCCACTCCTTGGCCCTACAGCTTCAAGGAAATCATTAACCTGTTTCACCTTCCCTGTCCTCTCTGGAGATAAGGACACCTTTGCACAGTTACATAAGGCACTAGAGAAAAGGGCATGACCCAGAGACGCCCAGGAAACCGAGCGGAGGCACCCAGAGACGGGGAGGGATGGGCTGGCTGAGATCTCTCTTGGGCAGCCTATCCAAAGGCTAGGCTACTTCCAAAGAGGCCTGTTTACTCTAGAGTGGGTCTTCTGGATCTTTCTAAACTCCCGCCCAGAGGCCAGATGCAGGCTTCGGACATGGAGCTTGCATAACCTGGCAGAACCTTTCACCCACTGAGGAGGGCTGTGTGTACCATGGAGAAGTGCTCCAGGGTCACCGCCCTGTCCTGAGACACCTGCACACACACAGCCCTGCAGTCTTCGCTGAGCTCTGCGTATTTGCTAAGTTCTTAGTCATACTCCTCAGACTGCAACTGTTTTTAAATGTCAGCAGCTTGGTGGTGGCATATAGTGGTGAAATACTGGGAAGATAAAACTAATGGAGGATCGACAGGACCCGGGAGTCCCGGGGATGAACAGCAACTTAGGATATTGCTGGCAAATTCTTTGCCTCTCAACTCTGGGACCTGGAGCCGGGTGTGGTACTCCTGAGCTTCAGTTTTCTCACGTGTGAGATGGATTTTGTGGCCATACTAGATGTATGAGACTGGATCTGAACGTGTTTAAAGAGCTTATGCCATCTATAATGTAGGACAGAATATATATAAAGACTTTTGTGAGTTACCTGGCATCAGATCCTGGCTATTAACAGCCTGATGTTGGTGCTGCTTTATTTGAGACAGGATTTTATAGATACCAGCCAAGCTGGCCTAAAACTTATTATACAACCAAAGATGACCCTGAGACCCTGACCCTCCTGCTGCCGTTTTCCTGTTGCAGATGTGTGCCACCAGATGTGCGTCACCACACCTGGTTTATGAGGAGCTGAGGATCCAGCCCTAGGCTTTGTGCACACTAGCCAAGCACTCTACCAACTGTGGTAGAGCCCTACCCTCGCTGCTGCGTAATGTGCCCTTCTTACTCATCTGACCCTCCCCAGGGACAGTAGGGAACTTACCCTGCTGGGATTTCCCATCAATCCTAACTTCCTGGCAGCCTGGGATCGGGGCCTGGGATCTGGGTACCCTAAATTTTTAATGTTCTGCTTAATCTTAGGACCCCGCTGCCTCCCCACATTTCTGTCTCCACTCGGGGGACCTTGAAGGATGGATAAGTTGCTGCTTGTTTGAGGGTCTGTGCCTCTCTGGTCCAAACTCTGTGCCTAGCTCCCTCCTCTTTCCAATCATCCAGTCAACAAGGGTCTCTTCAGACTCAGACCCTGCCTCTGCCACCGAGTGAGCTTGGGCAAGTTGCTTAACCTCTCTCTCTGCTTCCATTTTGGAGCTCTAAAATATGAATCATCCTAATGGACATTTTGAAGGTGTTTGTGAGAACTGAATTTAAAAATAGAGGGCTGGCCGGGTGGTGGTGGTGGCGGCGCAGGCCTTTATTCCCAGCACTTGGGAGGCAGAGGCAGGCAGATTTCTGAGTTCAAGGCCAGCCTGGTCTACAGAGTGAGTTCCAGGACAGCCAGAGCTACACAGAGAAACCCTGTCTTGAAAAACAAAACAAAACAAAACAAAAATAGAGGGCTGGAGAGATGGCTCGGTAGTTAGGAACAACGAGTACTCTTCCAGAAGAACCAAGTTCAGTTCCCAGCACCCCTGTGAGAGATCACAGCTGACTGCAGTTCCAGTTCCAGGGGATCAAACACATTCTTCTGGCTTCCACAGGTACCGCATACACATGGTGCACAGACAATATTGTGGGCAAAACACCCTATACATAATAAATAGTAAATTAAACTTTTAAAAAATGCAGTGCTGTTATAGGCACTGGGAGAGAAAGTTGAACCATAGATCTGAGGTTTGTTACTGCAAGAGAGACTCAAATCATGCAGGGCAGTGGTGGCACATGCCCTTAATCCAGCACTTGGGAGGCAGAGGCAGGCGGATTTCTGAGTTTGAGGCTAGCCTGGTCTATGGAGTGAGTCCCAGGACAGCCAGGACTACACAGAGAAATCCACCTGCCTCTGCCTCCCAAGTGCTGGGATTATAGGTGTACACCACCACTGCCTGGCCGGCTCTTCTCATTAAGATAGTTGTGGCTGCTGCTGGGGCTTAGCTGAAACACCCAGTTTGCAGTGGATTCATCCTCTTCTCTCCCTCCTGCTTAGCAGAACTGGGCTTTGCACTGGGCTGGCCACTTAGGATGCTGCCCAGAGGTTGAGCATGACATCCCTGCATGGAAGCTTTCCTACTTCTCCTGGCAATGCCATGGGGAAGAAAGATGAGGAGACAGAGGTACAGAGAGGCAGCATTGTGCCCATCACGCCAGGGGAGTCACTCGATGCAGCTGACTTCAAATCCAGGCCATTCCAATCCCGAGCCTGAACTCTTGACTAGAGCCATAAGGGACGTAACTCAGAGAGAGAGAGAGAGAGAGAGAGAGAGAGAGAGCCTTTGCCCAATACGCCCTTGTTTGATCTCTAAACAAGACCAGATGGGAAGAGAGAGAATGCATTGGGCCTGTGAGATGGCTCAGCAAGCAAAAGGCCCTTGCCATAGAATCTTACGACCTGAGTTCCATTCCCAGATCCCACTTGGTAGAAGTGGAGAACTGGCCCTCAAAGCTATCCTCTGACCTCCACACATGCACAAATGAGTACACACACAAATTAATAAAAAATAATATCTTTGTTAGGGTTTTACTGCTGTGAAGAGACACTATGACCAAGGCAACTCTTATAAGGACAACATTTAATTGGGGCTGGCTTACAGGTTCAGAGGTTCAGTCCATTATCATCAAGGCAGAAGCATGGCAGCATCCAGGCAGGCATGATGTAGGAGCTGAGAGTTCTACATCTTCATCTGAAGACTGCTTGCAGAAGACTAGCTTCTGGACACCTACTGCAACAAGGCCACACCTCCTAATAGTGCCACTCCTGGGCCAAACATATTCAAACCACCAAAAATAAAAAATAACCTGTACGCTTGGCGGTGATGGTGCATGCCTTTAATCCCAGCACTTGGGAGGCAGAGGCAGGCGGATTTCTGAGTTCGAGGCCAGCCTGGTCTACAGAGTGAGCTCCAGGACAGCCAGGGCTACACAGAGAAACCCTGTCTCAAAAAAAAAAAAAAAAAAAGTAAAAATCCTGAAACCATGCATCCATTACACACTAACTTCCCATTCTGTTCCTTAGCAGACTGGCCAGCACAGATTCATACCATGCTTCTGTGGTTTTATCTTCTCTGAGTAGCTTGCCTGAAAGGACCATGCAGCTGTTTGCTTTCTGTTCCTGGTTCCTTGTCATGGTGAGTCAGGGAAACCAGGTCTGACAGAGGAAGGCCATGGCAGGGAGAGGTGATCAGGTAATGGCTTACCTCTAAAGGCTTGTGTGGGGCATCCCCAGCTTCTCTAAGGAGTTAGAAGCGAGACTGAGTTTTTGACAAGTGTTTAGAGCCGGATTTTGTGGCTATGAGACTATATAATATAGGTGTTGAGTCCTGAACCTGGGTTCTTTGCAAAACAACAAGGACTCTTAATCACAGAGCCCGCTCTCCAGCCCCTGATACTGTTTTGGTAAGGTGTGACTTCAAAAAGTGTTTATTGGGCCCAATTGATCTCTTTTTTCTTTTTCTTTTCCTTTCTTTCTTTCTTTCTTTTTCTTTTTTTGGTTTTTCAAGAACTCACTCTGTAGACCAAGCTGGCCTCGAACTCAAAAATCCACCTGCCTCTACCTCCCAAGTGCTGGGATTAAAGGTGTGCGCCACCACTGCCCAGCGATCTCTTTTTTTCTTGTCACCTTTGATGTCACAGCCAGGTTGTCATTGCCAAAGCCAGTGTCATTTACCCTTTGCGTTCTTCTGAGAGTTTTATAGTTTTCAGATCTAACACCGAGGCCTTTGATCCATTTTGAGTTAACGTTTGTAACCAGTGTCAGATACAAATTGTTTTACAGTAGCACTCCTTGAAGGACTGTGTTTTGTCCTCTTGTGGGACCTCCCCAACCTTGCCAAGGTCATTTGGCCGCACCCACGAGGGCTGACTGCCGAGCCGAGTTCTCTTCACTCTTTAAGCCTGGTCACTCTCTTGGCTGCTGCAGTTTTGTAGTCAGATTGTTTTTGTTTCTATTTTCATTTTATTTTATGTGTATGAGGGTTTTACCTGCGTGTATGTGCACCATGAGTACGTCTGGTGCCCCTGGAGGACAGAAATGAGCATCAGATACCCCGAGACTGGAGTTACCGATGGTTGTGAGCCGTGTTGTGGGTGCTGGCAATCGAAGCTGGGTCTTCTGGGAGAACAGCCAGTGCTCTTAACCGCTGAGCCATCTCTCCAGTTCCATACCTCCACCCTCTGTTTAAACAAACAAACAACAAACAAACCAGTATGTATGTGTATATGTCTATGTGACTGACTGCCAGCATACGAGTGCCTATGGAGCCCAGATGAGGTCACGGACCCTCTGAGCCTGGAGTTACGGGTTGTAGCGAGCCACCCAACATGGCTGTTGGGAACAAAATTCAGATCCTCCTGATAAGGAAGTGCTCCTAACCACTGAACCATCTCTCTAGCACTGTATCAAGTTTTGAAACCAGGAAGTGTGAGTTCTCTAGCTTTGCTATTCAAAATTGAGGGTAAGGTTGGTTTCTGGGTTACCTTGAGGATTTTAGGATGGGTTTTTTTTCTATGTGACACACACATACACACACACACACACACACACACACACACACAGAGGGAGAGGAAGTCATTAAGATTTTAATAGAGATTTCACAGAGTCTGTAAATTGAGTTGGGCTTCTTCACAGTTTATTTTCCAGCCTATGAACACAGAATATATTACCATGTACTTATGTCATTAATTTCCTTCAGTGATATTTTACATTTTCATTTTATAGTCCTTCTTACCACCTTGGTAAAGCTAATTCCTATGTAGTTTATACTTCTTTTTTTTTTCCCTTGAGACAGGGTCTCCCTATGTAGCCTTGGCTGGAACTCACTCTGTAGACCAGGCTGGCCTCAGACTCACAGAGATTCATCTGTCTCTGCCTGCTGAGTGCTAGGATTCAGGATGCATGTCACCATGCCCAGCTATTTTATGTTTTTTGATGCTGACATCAATGAAGTTGTTAATGTAATTTCCTTTTCAGAAGTTTTTCTTTTTCTTTTTTTTTTTGTTTGTTTGTTTGTTTGTTTTTCGAGACAGGGTTTCTCTGTGTAGCCCCGGCTGTCCTGGTACTCACTCTGTAGACCAGGCTGGCCTCGAACTCAGAAATCTGCCTGCCTCTGCCTCCCGAGTGCTGGGATTAAAGGCGTGCGCCACCACCGCCCGGCTTCTTTTTCTTTTTTTAAAGATTTATTTATTCGCTATATGTGAGTACACTGTAGCTGTCTTCAGATGCACCAGAAAAAGGCATCGGATCTTATTACGGGTGGTTGTGAGCCACCTTGTGGTTGCTGGGATTTGAACTCAGGACCTTTGGAGGGACAGTCGGTGCTCTTAACCCCTGAGCCATCTCTTTAGCCCCCAGAAATTTTTCATTGCTAATGTAGAGAAATGCAATTGAGCCGGGGTGGTGAGATCCTGAGTTCAAAGCCAGCCTGGACTAAATATGCAGATCTTGTTTCAAGATTGTCTGGGGAGATGGCTTGGTGGTTGAAGCTCTTGCCCAGCAAGCATGAAGACTAATTCAGATCCCTTGAAATTCACATAAATGAGGATGTGACAGCCTGTCAGTAATCTAGCCTCTGAAGGCAGAGGCAGGAGATCCCAGAGCAAGCTGGCTAGCAGTACCAGCCATATCAGTGAGCTCTGGGTTTGACTGGGAGCCCCTACCTCAATGCATACCTTAGAGAAGAGTGATCAAAGCCGCTTCTCAGCCTCTAGTTTAGACACATACTCTCCCCCACCCCTGCCACTTCTTATGTGCAGTGTGCCCACCATAAGCAAAAAAACATGCAGAAGACACACCCCCTTGAAAAATAATGAGTATGGTAGGGCATAACTTTAACTGTAGCTTTGGAAGGCACATGCAGTTAGAGCTTATGAGTTCTAGGCCAGCCTGGTCTACATAGAGAATTCTAGGCCAGCAATAGCTACATAGTGAGACTTTGTCTAAAAAAGAAAAAAAAAAACCCTACAAAAACTCAAATAACAACAATGAAACATTGTTGATTTATGTGGGAGACTGTTCCTTGTTGGGAAGGCCATTCAAGGCTCCATAGCCATCCAGAATCAGGCATACACCCTGGGACTCAGACTGCTGCACGGGGATGGCAAGCACTTACAAGCTTTCATTCCCCCAGGTCACACTGCATCGAGCTTCTCCCTCATGGTCTTGTATGCGGGTGGGATCATCTGGAGCAATTTCTGGGAACAGAACCTCTGAGCCCAAGGGCATGAACATCTGAGTTCCCTCTAGGAGGCAGAAGAGGCCCAGCCCAGACAGCAGAGAACACTGCACCCCCCTCTTTGGCTCCCTCCCCACCCTGTCCTCCCTCCCCACTACCTCACTTGCTGTTATGTTTACTGAACAGGTTAGCCTTGAGGCCTCTTTGCAGTTGCGTTTGTTGAGAGTACAGCCCAGCCTCATCTGACTGCATCCACTGAAGTCCAGACACCAATGGTGCTTGTCAATAAGTTTCACCAAGTGGCTAAGCTGAAAACACTTGTCAAAAACCCAGCCAAAAGCCCAGCATCGCTTCTAACTCCTTAGAGAAGCCAGGAATGGCCCACACAAGCCTTTGGAGGGAAGCCAGCCCCTGCTCACATCTCCCTGCCATTGCCTTCCTCTGTCAGACCTGATTTCCCTGACTCATCGTGACTCCCGCAGACAGCCATAGAGGTTATGTCCTTCAGGACACTAGGGATCCAATGTCTCTTTGAGTACATTCCCAGAGTGGTTGTCTTGCTATTTCCAAGAAGACTATAGACCTTTGCCTGTGATCTTGGATAGGGAGGGTGGAGTAGGGTCGCAGAGACCAGGGTAGGGCACTTATCATGGCCCCATCACCAGTACCCGTGACCTTCGGCAAATGCTTATCTCATCTAGGACACATTGTCTATGCTGTTCTCTGTTACCTGGTGTCCCCACACATTGCCTGGTTCCTCTTTGTCATTCCTCAGACATTCATCAGGACATTCCTGGCCTCTCCAGATGGGGGTAGCTGGTCCCTTTCTAGAAACTCTTAGAGAGGTTTGCAGTACTCAAAGCAGGAATACCCTCAAGACCATTACTATTGGGGTTTTTGTCCCCTCTGGTCCTCAGTGCAGTGTATGCAGCCAGACCTATGTCTGTCTGTCCATCTGTTTCTTGAAACTGGGTCTCCTATAGCTCAACAGGCCTCAAACTCCCTATGTAGCTCAAAGTCACCCTGAGCTTCCAGGCTTCCAGTCTCTGCCTCCCTCGTGCTGGCGTTCCTGATACACGCCCCTGAACCCAGTTTATGTGGTGCTGAGGATCAAACCCAGGGCTCCAGGAATGCTAATCCAGCCACATCTTCCATCTCAAGACCTGGATCTTCATCTAACTCCTCCCAGCATTTGGAATTGCACCAAGCACAAGGAACCCAGTGGATATTAGCAGGATGGAACCTCCTGCCACCCAGGCCTGAACCCTGCCACCA
>JADRCC010239087.1:0-13107 GCA_019843855.1 Hylomyscus alleni
GGGGGGGGGGTCTGCCTGCAATACTGTAGTTACAGGCATGCATGCTAGACATGGCCTTTACATGAATGCCAGGGATTTGAACCCAGGCCCTCATGCTTGTACAGCAAACACTCTCACCCACTGAGCCATGTCCCTAGCTCCAGGTAAGACTTTTAAATTTCCTTTATATTAATGACTAAAAGGTTGTCAGTTATAACCAACATAATAGGAGTAGCAAATTTTAACTGTAGTGAAAATTCTGAGAAAGTTAGAACTACATTTGGGACTATACCTGGTGGGACTGATTGCTCTGGCAGCATGTGTATAGTAGAGGATTGCAAAGTCGGTCATCAATGGGAGGAAAGGCCCTTGGCCCTATGAAGGTTCTGTGCCCCAGTGTAGGGGAATGACAGGGCTGATAAGTGGGAGAGGGTGGGGTGGCAGGCATGGGGAGGGGGGAGGCAACAGGGGTTTGTTCTTGTTGCTTCTATTTGTTCATTAAAAAGAAAAAATAAATAATTTAAAAAAAGAACTACATTTGGACAGAAAGGTCTATGTAGAATCATGCTGAAAAGTCAGAGGAAAAGAGGCTATACCTCAAGACCTGAACTACAACTACTAGCATGAGTGACAGTGCTCTTGTACAAGTGTTTGCATACCTGAAGCCATGCTTTTCATTGGTGTAAGACAATTGATAAAAATCTGCATCAAAGTAGCATGAGTATAAGATAGTACACACATCTGCATTATAGGGTAAGGTATGGTAATGTTGAATAGTGTCAAGTTTCTAGCCTTCTTTTGGCTTGAAGCGTTCATGCTAATTGAAGACTAACAAATAACATGGTTCATTAAGATGCCAAAAATTTGCAGATACATCATTATTTTATTTTGCACTTGGGAAGAAAGCTTCTGAGTTCACCATTAAGTATAAAATATAGCCTGATTTCTGAGCTGTCAAAAATCTGAATATATCTCTGTTTACAGATGAGATATGTTAAGTAAAGAAATTATTAGAGACAGAATGGTTGGAAAGAAGACAAGTCGGGATTATTGAAAATTCATATATTTAACATCTTTTTTAAAGGGTTGTGGTTATAAGTTTTGAATCACAAAATTGAAATTGATTTATGGGCCACTCAAGCTACTACTTTAATGAAGAGATAATTGGTTTATAATTGGCACATTTTGCTAGAGTCAGAATGCATAATTGTTTGGGTTAATTATAAATCTGAGCCACCTGGCTCCAGCTGTCCCCTGAGCTGTCCTTTGAGTCCATTCTTTTGGGACCTTGTTGACTTTTTCACAGGCGATGCTTTAAGCATCATCACACTCTTCAGGCTTCTGCCCTGTGCCTAGGATTTCTCTTCTTGAACTTGAGTGGGAACCACTGCAGAGTCCCTGCTTCATCTCTCACAATGTCCTCCCTTCTCTCCTAATTGAAAGTGTCTCTTTTTTGAGATAAAAATTATTTCTACATTGCTTCCCAATTTCTTTCTCTCTTCCTTTCTCTCTCTCTCTCTCTCTCTCTCTCTCTCTCTCTCTCTCTCTCTCTCTCTCTCTCTGTTTTTAGATATTGCTTCACCTATTTTTTCACATTAAAAATTGTCCTACTGGACTCTGTTTCATTTTTAATGCACCAACACAGTATTAATTTAAATGGACTCTTAGTTGATTATTATTAAGAGTAAGCATAGAGAAGTAGACACATATATGAGCTCCAGAGGCATTTCCTAATAGTTGAAGTCCCAGATCATCTCTCTCAGTTGGAAATGTTACCTGTTCTTCAGTTGTTCTTTTGTAAGGTAAGAAGGCTAATCATTGCCCATAAGTCTTAATGATTATATTCAAAGCAAATTAGAAAGGCAGATATGTCTTTGTCAACTTGACAATCTAAAACCATCTGGAGAGAGAATCTTAATAAGAGATTGTCTACCTTTGTATGGACATGTCTGTGGGGGATTGTCTTAAGTAAGTTAATTGATGTGAGAAGACTCCATCCACTGTGGGTAGCGCCATTCCCTAGGCTACACTTTAAGTGTGGAGAAATGGAGCTGAGCTCTACCAGCAAGCAAACAGCATGCATGCATTTATTTTCTCTCTGCTTTAACTGCAGGTGTGCAGGTGCTGATTCAAGTCCCTGGCTCACTGACTTCTCCATAATGCTATAACCTGCAATTGTGAGTTAAGAGTCCTTTCTTCAATAAGTTGCTCTCATCAGGATCTTTTACCAGAGCAACAGAAACAAAACTAGAATAGTATATCTGTATACCCCTGGATATTTGATTTTGCACAGGCAAGTAAGCAACTATCACATGAATATTGGCTGTTTGTTTATACAGGTGCACTTACATTTTGTCTTCAGGAATAGATCAACAGATTTCTTAGCAAACTCCTACTTACGAATCTTTAATGTTCTTGTATTAGTTAGAACTTTCTAGAGGAGCAGAGTCTATAGAATGACTCCACTCTATGTAGAAAGGAGACTTTTTAGATTTGTTTACAAGCTGTTGTCCAGCTAATTTAACAACAGCTGTCTATGGTGGAAGGTTCAAGAATATAGTAATCACTCAATCCATGAGGCTAGATGTCTTATCTTATCTGTGTATACTGGAATCCCAAATAAATAGGTCTTAATGTCCATGAAAGGGTAGACATGCAGCGAGGCAAGGGCAAGCAGACAAAGAGTGAAGCTCCCTTCTTCCATGTCCTTTATATAAGCTTCCAGCAGAATGTGTGGTCCACATTAGAAGTAGGTCTTCCCCCTTCAAAAGATCTGGATTAAAGTGTCTCTCCCACAATTAAAGGTCCAAATTAGAAGTGGATCTTCCCACTTCAAATTAAGAAAAAAATAACCCCTCATTAGTATGTGCCTCCATTTTTGAGTTGTAGTTAATGCTAGATGGAGTCAGGTTGACAACCAAAAAGAGCCATCATAGTTCTCAAGTACTTTCTTTGGGAGAGCAAGTGAAATGATTTAGGTACAACAGAGAGTTCACAAACCCTGAAGCAGTATCTTTACATCTGCCAACACATTCTCTGAAGAGTAAATGTATAGGTGACTTTATACATCAAAGGATGAATGCCAACCCTGAAACTGTCATTGTCTGGATGGGTAAACATGGAGCAGGAGCTGAAAAAATTAGTCTCAGTTGCTAAATCTGGTTCACCATTTGTTTTGTTGTTGTTTTGTTTTGTTTTGTTTTTGTTTTTGTTTTAACAAAGTTTTATTGTACTTTGTACATATTGTGACCATATGTACTTCCTTTCCTAACCTATAGTTGCTGTTGTTGTGGTTGTATGATTCTGAGGGACCATGCTTAACGACAAATGCTGAGGCCTTAGCTGTCTAGTCTTTTGGGGGGAAAAAGTTTTGAAAGACCAAAGAGACTACTGGAGAAATCTTGCTTTTTGTTCCCATTTGCCTGAACTGATGTTGCACTGTGAATGCCCATATGATGTTTAACTTTTATTGAAATAATGAATATACTTTTTATGACAAAGTAAAAAACAGTTACATTTTAGGACTTAAAATGTGGGAGCCTGCAGCTGTGTTGAAAGAGCTAGTAGGGACTGATGCTCATATTGAGGTTGGTTGAGCAGCATCTTGGGTGCTAAGGTCTAGTGATCAGTGGTTGAAAATCTGAGACATTAGTCGATTGATTTGCCCGGTTGATTTCCTCGGGAGCACATCACATAGGAGTATGGCTTGCATTTTGCTCTGTTAAAAATGTGGAATTTCTTTTACTTTTGTTAATTGCTGAGTTTGGTTCATGTAAATTTCTAAGCATGCTTTTCACACAAAAAAGCAATTTTTTTTCATTTTTTTTAACTGTCAAAAAATTTAAAATAACATTCTTTGAGCATATATTTGAATATATAGAAAAGAAGTGGTACTCTTATTACACATATGTTTCAAGACATGGTAAAGATAATGAAAATTCCCCATAATCCTACCAATCACTTCGACTATTATTATACTGTGAAATGTCTTCTTGGACAAATAATTGTTGCTTTCAATTTTCTTAAAATTCCTCAGAAGGGGAGATGAGTTTTGATTGGCCCGGGAGTGAACTTCTGTGGCCTATTTTGATCTGGAGCAAGCATCATGCCTGTTTAGTCATTATTAAAGACTTAACCTCTTTCATTCCTCCAGAAGTAGCTTCTGAATGTCCACCTTGTTCCAGCATGGTAGTGTATGTAATTGGGATTCAAGACAAAACAAAGCAGACTATTCTACCTTTAGGGAGTCCTTGATCTTCTAAATTATATAGCATTTTAGAAGGAAGATAGAAATTATGGTCAGAAGGAAGGCACAAAAGTATTTGAAGTATTTGAAAAGGGATGGCAAGGTAACCCTTAGAGAGAAGATGGTATGTGGGAGGGGCTTGAAGAAGGCAAATGAGACACATCTTCCAATAAATGCCAAGGTTCTGAGGGATGAAAATGCCTTCCTGAAAACAGATGTATCCAGATATGGGTGACCACAGTAGATCATAGCAGACAGGGAATGATGTAATGGCTGGGAAGTTAGATCACATAGAACTTAGTAGGTCAATGGGAGGAAAGACTTTAGATTTTTGGTTTTGTTGGCTAGATGTGAAGGAATAATGCCATGGAATTCTTATCAGAGTCATGTATCTGTTCTCAAAGGATCGCTCTGTTTATGTGAGCCTGAAGTGGGCAGTGATGTTGGGCAGCTCCTCATGAGTTCAGGAAAGAGATGGTGTCTTAGTTAGGTTTCTGTTGCTGTGAAGAGGCAGCATGACCATG
The DNA here is from genome assembly GCA_019843855.1 of Hylomyscus alleni. Classification (NCBI taxonomy): domain Eukaryota; kingdom Metazoa; phylum Chordata; class Mammalia; order Rodentia; family Muridae; genus Hylomyscus; species Hylomyscus alleni. Next base: position 4,750 of record JADRCC010239087.1, read on the forward strand.
GCCAAGAGGAAAACAATTAATCGGGGCTGGCTTACAGTTCAGAAGTTTAGTTCATTATTAGCATGTTGAGAAGCAAGGCAATATGCTGGCACACATGGTGCTGGAGAAGCAGATGAGAGTTCTACATCTTGATCCACAGGCAGCAAAAAAAGGACTGTGTGCCACTGAGCCTGGGCTTGAGCATCTGAACCCTCAAAGTGTGGTCTCCAGTGATGGTCATCCTCCAACAAGGCCACGCCTCCTAATAGTGCTACTCACTATGGGCCAAGTATTTAAACACATGAGTCTCTGGGGGGCATACCACCACATATAGTATACTGTAGGCTTTTCAGCATTAGTAAGGTGTGACCTGGTCTAAGGTGTATTCAAAGGTATTGAACAAACATCATTGCTGATGGGTTAGACATAGTGTGAGAGCTAAAAATAAACAAGTCATTGTCCTAAGCAGAAATGCAAACATACTACTTAAATTTTGTCTTATACACCTTTTGATGTCTTTTAGGCCAGTAAAGATACTGAGTATGCCATTGACTCTAATTGTGGAGTGTGTGTAGCAGGTTTCAATGCAACCTACATAAAGGGCACTTGGATAATGGGTTTCTCAAGTCTTGGATGAAATCAGCAAAGGACTGAGTGAAGAATGAAGAGGAAATAGAAGCAATGTCTGAGAACTGGGGGGAATTCCAGCATACAGTGTCTGAGTGGGTGAGGGGGACAGAGAGAGGGGGGTATCACAATGGGAGGCAGAATGACATCTGAAGAGTCAAAGGGAGGTATTGTTTTGAAAGAGGGAGTGGTGCTAGGTAAGGGTGGGTAGTCAAGCAAGTGAAAGATGGATTGGTACCACAGGGAGTAAGCAGAGGCATGACACTGGAGATCCTGTTAGGAACACCTTGATACAGTAATGGAGTTGCTACTGATTCAGCTAGGCTGGCTGGCTAGAGGGCTCAGGAAATTCACCTGTCTTTTTCTCCTCTATCTCCTGGGGTATAGAAGCATGTCATATCACCCAGCTTTTCCGTGGGTCCTGAGGATGCTACCTCAGGTCCTAATGCTTCCATGTGAAGAGCTTTACAAATTACCACATGAAGTTATTCTATTTCAAAACTGGAGAAATACCACCTTTGCTTTATATAGAACTAATGATGTGCTAGCGGCACAGGAAAAGAAAAATTGACGAGTCAGCCAGGGAGCATCGGCTTTGGGGCACAAGGAAAAGGGGTGATCTTAGGTACAAGTATGAGGTGTGTGGAGAGACAGGTGGGAGAGGAGAGCATAAGTATAGGCGCTCATGGGTATGTAGAAATGGTGGTAAGCACTCCAGTCTTGATGTTGCTATTTCTCAGTACAGGAAGTAAAGGTAGAAGGGGAAAGATTGGATAAGACATAGAGAGTTTTGGAGGAGCCATCCAGAAGAGTGCTGGGTGAGTCAAGAGGAGACAGATGGCTGTTTGGCAATGGGATGCCACCTGGGGTCTTTGGCTTCAGGTGCTCCTAGATTTTCTTTGGCCCAACCCTTACATATAAGCCAATGGGGAGCTGAGATTTAGTTCTAACCAGGGTTGAATCTGCCAAATATTAAAACAAAAGTTTTTACTGATTGTGAGCTCTCTGAAAGAGAAATGGGGATGAAAATATATTAAATAACAAGATATATTATTATTATTAAAGGAGAAGTTCTTTTGGGGCCAAAGAGTTTCCAAGCCAGGAAACTGCAGTTGAATTGACGTAAGAGCCTGTGATTCTTGGCACTGAGACTTTGAAGGTGCCTTTTATTAAATCTGGATTTATTTATTTATTGTTTATATATTTGTAGTAATAAGGCCACGGAGCAGAGTATCATGGGAAGGTAACTGAACAGAAACTTCTAGGCTTTATGCCAAAATTTTTCTGACTCAACAGATCTGAAGAGAAATTTGGGAATCCTCATTTCTAGCAAGTTCTCAAGTAATGGTGGTAATACATCCTCCTTTGTGGAGAAATTGTTCTGTAGGTGTCATGGAGGAATAAGAAGTAAACTTAACTCCTTCAGTTTTAGACTAGCTATATGGCCTACATGTGTACTGTGATTATTTTATTCCTGAAAAGAGGACATTTTGTTGTGCTTAAATTTTGGGGGCTCTTACTTTCTGTTTGGGAGTAGAACAGATGCAGGGAAAAGACAGTCATGTGAACGCACACACGTGTGCACACACATGCGTGCACACACACAAGTATGTGCACACACAAGTATGTGTATGTACATGTCTGTGTGTGTGTCAAAATGTGAATTAGTTTTGACTTTCAACGTTATTGAGCTAGAGCCCTCAGAGTTTGAAGAAGTGCACACTTTTCTCAATGAAGAAATAACAGCAAGAGAGAGACTTTTTCTTCTATGCCTTTTGATCTCAGAAGTTCAAAATCTGCTTTTCATCTCCACAGGGCAGGCAGAGATGCTCATGGACAGAGATGCTTACCAGCAGAGATATTCACAGTTCCCCTCATAAAAGACATTCCTCCTCTATGTCTTTTAGCCAGCTTCACATTCATTTGAGTCAGTGGCTATCTGTGCCCAACCTTTTCTCTTCTGTAATGGCTCTGATAGTGAGGAGAGCAGGTAGGGGGTGGGGGCTCTTGGCTCTTCCTCAGAGAGCCTTGTATCCCATGGGGATTTGACAGCAAGGAGAGGGGCCACGCCTACGTGGGGCTCCCTGCTGGTTGGCACAGCTCTCTCAGGACTTGCAGTTATGTTGACTGACAGCCTGGTGTTGGCAGGGGAAACAAGATTTTAATTTCAACAATTTTTTTTAAAAAAAAATATACTTTGACCTTCACTTTTTATTTTATAGCAACAGGAACAAAACATGAAATCACTTAGCAAGGTGACTTTTATCTGTTTGACTGGGCTGGGGCGTGGCTGGCTCCCTCAGAACAGGGACTCAGAGCAGTTATTTATTCACAAACGATAGAAATGATAATTAATGCATGGTATCAGCAGAGCTGAAATAAAAACAACACACACTGACACAAAACAAGATAAAAAAAAAACAACTATATTTTGAGCACAAAGGAAACATTGTGCTTAGCCAGACTTTGTGAAAACCACTTCATGTTCCTCTGTTTCCTCTCCCTGGTATTTCACTTGAGATAGTTTTATTTATTTATTTATTTATTTAAATTAAGTCTTCATATGTTCCTCCTGAAATATCTGAGACATCAGATATCTGGAGGTGTTCACTTGGACAGGGAAATGTGCTGGATGCATACTAGCAGTGCCTTAACAGCATGTGATAGATACACTTCAAGCAACTCGTCTCTTCATGGCCTACCTTCTAAAACACCAAGGCATGGTTTATATGTAATATACTACCCAGTGTGAGTTTAAGACATTTTGAAACGTATTTTCAGGAGAATAAGCTCTATAGAAGACATTTTGATCTCCCCCAAAGGATAATCATTTCTTCTCTTTTCTGCTCCCTTCCTGCCCAATCACATCTCCTTCCTGAACACACTTCTGTATGGTGACTTTATTGTTTTGAGGATTCATGGAAAGGGATTCTGAGGTGTGTATGTGTGTGTTCCATCCACATAACATTTTAGTATACATTAATGCATATGATTTGAGATCTACCCTTGTCACAATCATTGTTTAAGTTTATTTCTAATTATTAAATAATAGTCTATCGCAAGGATGTGTCATAGCTACTTTATGTATTCACTGGATCATGAGTGTACTGGTTACTTTAAAATTTGAGCTATTATCAAGAAACCATTTGCTGTAGGTTGGATCTGGGATATTCCCGAAAGAGTCATGTGGTGTGTGGTAAGCCTGTAAAAGTGGGCACTTTAGAGAAGAGAGGTTTGATGGAGATTTCAAGTTATGATAGGCACACGTTCAGAAGAGGCTTACAAACTCCTTCTCTTCCTTTTTCTGTGTTTAAATCCCAACCTTGACATTAAAACTTTGCCTTCAAATTTATTCTACAGCATAATGGATTGCTTTGCTTCATCATAGGCCCAAAGTGATTGGGTCAATAAGTGTACTTTCAAATGGCAAGCCAAAATATTATTTCCTCTTCTTCCGCTTCTTTTGTTGTTTTGGTTTTCATTTTGGGGGTATTTATTTATTTATCTATTTAGCTTTTAAAGACATAGTCTGTGTGTGTAGTCCTGACTGTCTTAGAATTTGGTTTGTAGACAAGGCTGTCCTCTGTCTTTCTAGTGCTGGGATTAAAGGCCTGTGTTCCCCTGCCCAGCTTTATCATCTTCCTTTATAAACTGTGGTCCCAAACATTTGTTACAGTAGTGGAAAATTACCAATATCCATATAGAAGTCTTTACATGAACTCAGGACTTCGTTTTTCTTAGGTACATACTGAGGCTCCCATGGGTAAACCCTGCTGAGAAGTTTCTCAAAATGAATGTGCAATTTTATGTCTGCGCCTAAGAGACCTAGTCATTCTATGCTTGCCAACAGTTGGTATAGACAGCCTTAAATTTTAGCCATTGCAATAGATGAGTGGTGGTAGCTCTCTGTACTTCTGGCTTTGAAAAAGGACATTGCAATTCTTTTCACATGCTTATTTGTAGATTTTGTTCAAATCATTTACTAAATTGAGAACAGTCTTAATTGTATTTCCTATAAAATACTGATGTCTTTCCAATATTCAGATCTTGAGTGTGCCCAGGATACTATGATGTTCCAATTGACTTATCTTGATTTTGTTATTAGGATCTGTTCTCTCTATGAGCAAAACCAAACTTTGTCTAGGAGATTTCTTCTTCAAAAGATGAATAGAATAGAGTAATATAAAGAAGATAAGCTTCACACTGACCTACATAGAGTTCCTTTTGGTTGTTCATATTTCAGATTAGGGTTTTATTTGAATCTATTTAGACTTGTTTAATTGATATATACTATCTCACACATAGCAACCTGATATACTTGATGCTATTTTGCTAATGTGGCTAGTTTTGAAAAGAGTTTTCAATGCACTGTGCCATCTCCAGAAAGAAGAGCAAGTACCCTTTTCACCTTTGTTGGACACAAAAATCCAGAGTGAAATCTGTGCTGTACATTTCTAAAATGAAAGTAGGGGACATTTTTTAATAGCTGGGGAATTATTTTCTAAGTCCTTGTCCTTAACCCCCACTTTGCAATAGAATTAAAGTATAATGAGGAACATACGAGGAGTCCTATCATTGGAGCCAAAGATAAACTTTTATCTAAAATGAGATTATTTTCCATGGCAAGTCTTCCTCCGTTCTACAGAGTGTAGAAGTAAAGTGGTAAGATCAGGAAGTAGGAGATACTGTGAAAGATTTCTCTAACATCTGCCACAAATAAATACAACACATTCCTCCAGTTATGAGAATCAATTAGCACAGACGATGAAGTTAGACAAATAAAGTTGGGTCATTTAAATTACTTATTTGATATTTAAAGTATGCTTTTTTTGGGGGGGTGGTTAAGGTAGAGATCGTGTGATTCTAGCCATGCCTTTCCCTCTTTGTAGGAGGCCTGAGTATTCCTATCTAGTGTTTGTGTTCAGACATTGGCACCAACCCTCTCTATGGAAAGCTGTACTTCCCCACCCTACTGAGTCAGGCTTTGTCACCCATGTGCTTAAGATAACCACATGTGAGAAGGGACCGTAAGTGGTGTCTGAGTCATGGTAGGACTTTGCCATTGCTCAGTGTCTTAGTCCAAGATTAGAACAACCCTCCTCTGTGCATTTGGCTTCTGGATTTTTATTTAGAAATGCAACATGAGGAGTCTGGATTGAATATGAATTACATATTTGAAAACAGTGTTGTAGGTGTTTGTTGGGCTTGCATGAGAAAGGAGTTTATATCTCTTTGTATATGCACCAGTTGGGGCTCTGCCTTCTGGGTGGTCAAGGTCTGGTATTTACACGTTTTCTTCTTCTATCAACTGCATCATTGCCCACTTGGGCATGATTAAACTCGTAGATTGATTTGTCCACATCTATAGATCCTGGAATGGAGGCAAAGGAAGATTAGTGTTTTCTCTTAAAGACACAGATCCTAAGCTATTCATGGATAATTTCTGCCCTTATTCCACTACAGAAGAGACTGCAAATGTGGTTGTTCTGTGCTTCTAGTTCCAAGCAAAGGCAGAAATTATCTTTCCATTAGGCAGGAGAGGAACACTGGTGGAGGGGACAGTCAAGATTCCTTACCACGCTGTCCATCCTGGCCTTCCAACTCATTCAGCCTCCGCCACACTTGGCATTCCTCAGAACTGCGATGTTGAAAGAGACTCTGGATCCCATTCCTGTCAGGACACTGAGTGAGATAAATGCTGTCTTCATCTTGAGCTTTTAAGAGAAGAGAACTCAGAATTCTTTTCAGCAATCTGCCTTTGTGTCCTGAGAGATCCTAAATAATGTAAGTGGGGTCTGCCCCTTTACAATGTCAAGATCATAATAACAATATGACTTTAAATATTGAATAAATACATAATATACTTACTAGGCTTTAGGAGAGTGCTTTTTTATAAAATATTCAGTAACGTTTATTAAACACAGAATGAATGTTAGTTAAGTAAATTCTCAATTATTAAGTCCAAGCGGGTTTCCATTGAGGATAATGAACTGAACACATGAATTTATTTCTTCGGCTTCCGGAAACAGAAGAAAAATGATAGTAAATGGGGCTAGGGTATGGATCAGTTAGTAAAGGCATTGGCCTGAGTTCTAGCCCAGGACCTGAATGAGAGAAGAAGAGAACCAACTCTGACCCTCCTATGCACAGAGTAGCTCATGTCCCACCCCCAGTAAAGTATAATTTTTTTAATTGACAATAACAATAAAAATCAAGTCTGGTGCTAGAAAAATGAATGTAACTGAGGGCAAACTTAACCAAACAAGATCCTTTATAAACTGTGCTAATGAACTACAGAACACCAAACAGCAGGAAAAAAACCACAGACTAAAGCAGTCTCATAGAAGACCCAGCCAACAAGGCAGCCAGATTGTTTTAAAAATATGTTTTTAATCAAAATAGAATTACATCACTGTCCCTCTTCTCTTTCCAACATCCAGCCCCTCCCAGGTACCCTCTTTTAAACCTCTTTCTTTCCTCCACACTTTCAAGTTGAGCATATGCATGTAACAATACGTAAATACACATATGTATGTAGCAATATATAACATACACATATTTATGCACATATCTCTATACATTCAAATATATAGGTACAGATATATAAGTACACATACACACAAATATATATATATATATATATATATATATATATATATATATATATACACACACACACACACACACACACACACACACACACACACATATTTGAAACCTGGTGATTCCCTTTTTGTCATTTGTGCATATATGGTTTCAGGGCTGACCACTCACACTCACTGGACAAACGAATATTTGAAACTTCAGGGATAAAGCAATCTTAGGTTGCAAAGTGGGTTAAAAATGGAGTGACTGTGGCGCACGCCTTTAATCCCAGCACTTGGGAGGCAGAGGCAGGCGGACTTCTGAGTTTGAGGCCAGCCTAGTCTACAGAGTGAGTTCCAGGACAGCCAAGACTACACAGAGAAAAACGCTGTCTCGAAAAAACCAAAAAAAAAAAAAAAAAAAAAAAAAAAAAATGGAGTGACTGGCTTAATTCTATGTATGGATCAAAAAGCTCTATTCCAATCATATTTATTCTCTGTTTCTCAGGAGGAAACAAAGTGGTACAGTTCATTCTCCCAAACTGAAGATTTGTTTTTAAAAACTTAGGTCATTTTTTTTAGCATGCAATGTGGGATGAGGATGGCACTATAGAGAAAAGATTCCATGATGTGTCATCCAGACCTGAAGCACTAAAGCCTTCAAGAGACTGAAAGCTGGCAAGAGGGAAAGTCCCACTGTGAACATGGCAGATTCTTTTATAAGAGTTAAGTAGTTGGGAAAAGAAAAGAAAAGTAGAGAAGAGGAAAGAAAAAGAAAAGAAAAGAGGGATGGCTTTTGTGAACAGATTAAGACAGAGAAAGAAATGAACAATTATCATTTTTATGAGATAAGTTGTATTCTTGTAATTTCCCCTGTCCTGAGCCTTGCAGTGACTGTATCTTCTAATCCTTGTTTAGGACGTAACTAGGTTAAACAGGTCATAAAGATGAGAACTTAGTCCCATCTTAAAGGTTTGCGGTCTTTAAGGAGAGGAAGAAAATCCCCATTCTCCCTTCCCTTCCCCTTCCCCTTTCCTCCCCCTTCCCCTTTGTCTTCTTCTTCCCCTTCCTCCTCCTCCTCCTCCTCCTCCTCCTCCTCCTCCTCCTCCTCCTCCTCCTTCTTCTTCTTCTTCTTCTTTCTTCTTCTTCTTCTCCTCCTCCTCCTCCT
>JADRCC010239095.1:0-10151 GCA_019843855.1 Hylomyscus alleni
ATATATATATATATATATATATATATATATATATATATATATATCATGTGGGTGTGGGTGTGTCAGTAGATAATCAATTAGGACTGGTAAAGATTATAGTATTATATTGTAGAGCTAAGAATCATTTCCCAGTCAGTAATATCAATACTTGTCTTCAGAAATTTTATCAAATACAATTTAAAGCAAGAAACTTGTAAATAAAGAATGAAAGCTCTCATCTTGTTGGAGTCATATTGGTGTCATAAAGGGTTTCCGATACTACAAACTAGAATTGATATTAACAAAAATTCACCAAAGTGTCTTTTTCCAGGCAACCAAAGAAAACTGGCAAAATGGAGTTCAAGAATTCAACTTTTGGAAGTGGCTTCATCTTGGTAGGAATCCTGAATGGCAGTGACTATCCTGAATTGCTCTGTGCCACAATCACATTCCTGTACACACTGGCACTGACCAGCAATGGACTGCTGCTCCTTGTCATCACAGTAGATACCCGGCTCCACGTACCCATGTACCTTTTACTTGGGCAGCTCTCTCTCATTGACCTCCTCCTGACATCAGTCATTACTCCCAAGGCTGTCATGGATTTTCTTCTGAGAGACAACACTATCTCCTTTGGAGGCTGTGCCCTACAGATGTTCATTGAATTGGTACTGGGTGGTGCAGAGGACCTTCTTCTGGCTTTTATGGCCTATGACAGGTATGTGGCCATTTGTCACCCTCTGAATTACATGATCCTCATGAGTCCAAGAGTCTGCTGGCTCATGGTGGCTGCATCATGGATTCTGGCAATCCAGATGGCCCTGGGATTTACCCTCAACACCATGCAATATCCTTTCTGCAAATCAAGGCAGATCAGACACCTCTTCTGTGAGATCCCTCCCTTGCTGGAGTTGGCCTGCGCAGACACCTCTAGTTACAAGCTTGTGGTTTATTTGGTAGGTGTGCTCATGTTAATTCTCCCACTTACTACCATATTTTTCTCTTATGCATGGATTTTGTTCACTGTTCTCCACATGCCCTCAAATGAGAGTAGGAAGAAAGCCCTTGTTACCTGCTCTTCACACATGACTGTTGTGGGCATGTACTACGGGGCTCTCACAGTCATGTATTTCCTACCAAGTTCCTACCACAGTCCCAAGCAAGACAATATCCTTTCTGTTTTCTACACAATTGTCACCCCAGCTCTAAACCCACTCATCTACAGCCTGAGGAATAAGGAAGTGACTGGGGCTCTGAGGAGAGTCCTGGGAAATGCTTGTTGCCATTATCCCATACATTTAAGGTAGTCCCAGGATCTTTCTTCTGAATTTAATTACTCCTCCTCATCAGAAGACTTCTGCTCTGAAATACTCTTGAAAAAAAAACTGGACACTAAAATCATGTATCTTGTGATTGATTGTATGTATCTTTTGATTGTAATGCAAGAATCCATTAAATACCTTTTAAAAATTCTCTTCTCAGGGTATTTAATAGGATAAGATTCATACTGTTTAGGGTTTCTCTTCTATGTCTTTATTTTCTAATAATGCTAAAAACTCTAAGGGAAGTACTTACTACATGTGAACCCTGAAATTTTGCATCACATTCAATCAAGAACTCTAGAAAATAACTTCAAGTGGTGACTCAATTATTAGGAGGGGATGATATAGGTTTACAAAAATTTAGATCATATAAAGTCAGTTAAATGTAATACTGAAGCAACAGATTTGTCCAATTCCAATTTTGTGAGCAACAGCATTTATGGATGCTCTGACTGATGCCATGGGTTTGGGGGAAAGGAGAGAAATCTTCCCCCACCACTCTCTCCTCAGTGATGGAAATTCAAAGAAATGTATGCTGCTATTCTGTATGTAATTAAACAAACAGCAAAATAAATATATACTTTGCAATATTTTTTTCTAAGCATGTGTTTAAATATCTCAGAAACTACTAAGGGTCTATAATTTATCTGGTTTAGACATTTCACAATGTACACATGTCTAACAATATCATATAGTACCTGATATATGTATAATTTTATATCAGTTAAAGATAAATTTGAACAGGCTTGACAGTATATCTCTTTAATCCCAGTAATCAGGAAGCAAGCTGGTTTCTGTGAGCATGAAACAGAATTAAACAGAGTTTCATAGTAGAACCTTGTCTAAAAATTATTTGAAACTTGGACAATAGAATAAATGATAATTTTATTGTTTATTTAAAAAATGTTATACTTTAAATGATTTTTTGTTTCTTAAAATTTATTCATGTCTTATCATTTCTAGTGTCTGAAATTTTATACATCGATACAACGTACCTTTGCCATACAGACCTCACACCTATCCTATGATTCCTGGCTACTCAACACATTTACTTCCCAACTTCATGTCTTCCTTTTTCCCATACAAACACAGTGAATGCGATTAGTGCTGCCTATATGCACATGGATGAGGGACTCATGCACCAAGACATGGACAACCTACCTATCACTACCCACCGAAGAAGCATGACTCTCCCTTCCTTGGCAGCCATTAACTGCCAGTTACTTCTCAGCTCAGGTTTGGAATAGAAAACCCCTCCCCACCCTATGGTGGAATTTTTAGCTGAAGAAATCTTGTGTAGAGCTATGCTGGCAATCACAGCTGCAGTGAGTTCATGTGTGCCAGAGGCATGCCTTGTGTAGAGCCAGCCTTTCAGAGCACTCTTTCCATCCTCTGGCTTCCATTGTTTTCACCCCCTTCTCTTTGATATTCCTGAGCCTAAAGTGGAAAGATTGCTAGAGATGTAACATCTTTACCTGAGCATTCACAGCTGCTTATTCACAACACTTTGGACAGTTAAAGTCTCTGCGTTAACCATTACCCTCCACAGTAAGAAGACTCTCTGATGAAAGCTGAGAGCTGCATAAAACAAAGAATATAAAATAAATATATAGAAGGTAATTTGACACGACCTTTGGTAACATATTGTCAATACACTTTCTCTTGGACCCTATAATTTCCCTAGACATGGATTTGACCATGCTTACAGCACAAAGAATGAGTTGTTTTCCTATGGAGTAGACTTTATACTCAATCAAGAAATGAGTTAGTTACCCCCATAAATAGTGTTGCAACAATTTTTCCAGCAGGCATATCGTCCCTGATAAATCTTTATTGTAGCATGTAGGTTCTGAGTAAGGTGAGACCACTAATAATTTGTTTCTACCACCAGGCTACATAGTACCTTCCAACACTTTAAAAGCCAACCAACAGGGAGAGATTTTCCTAAACAGTTCATTGATTTATCTGAGTCCTACAACTAAATCATACAGTATCTTTAGTAATAAGATTTACTATCAGCTTATTTAGTAATAGTGTTTACTATCTGTTTACTGTAGACAATCACAAGCAATAACAATATCCCAGTGTTGTCTATGTGTGTACCCACATGCATTTGTTTGTCTTTGTGTGCCTATTGTGCAGTAAGTTACACTTTGCTTATTTTAGATTATGATCTCGGGGTTGAATCATAAAAATATGATGGTACTTTTATCCATCTCATTGCTGAATATGTTTAAATTTTTAATTTCATTTGGCTTGTCTGTGATACTGTCAATGTCATACAAATATGTATATGGTACAAACTTCAACCAACAGTATACAGCTCTGTTTTGAGATACTATTAATTTTGAATTCAATATTAGATTTCAAGAATCAAGAATAATTCAGCCAAACAAAATGTGAGCACTAACGATTTTTCCAGGAAAGCAATATCAATAATTCTAGCACCTGGGGCCTAGACAGAGGGAAAGCATGCTAGAAATGTCCCCAAATTTGCAAGGCGGCTTCTTGTACAAGTTGTCTAGAATATAGTTTAAAATGAGTGAGGTCTGAAGCCTTAGGAGAGGCAGAGCAGTTAACTTTTGTTACTTTCTATCAAGGCATACAGCTCCACATATAACCTGTATCAAAAGAGAACCTTTCTGCTCCCAAAACCAAAAGGGAAAATCTCAAGACATCAACTATGCTGGGATTACTTTTGGAGCTGAAGGGGTCAGATGTCAAAGAAAGAGGAGGTGTTTCTTCTGATGGAGTGCTACAGGACTATTCCTTGTATCATGGGCCAAATGATCTCCCAGTCATTATCGTTTCCAGAAATCAATGTAGGAGATGGATACAGGTGATTATCTGGTGTCTAGGACAGGATCCTTGGGAGAGGAAGAGCTTTATCTATCACTTGTTTTCTTTCTCCACTATCCTTATTAGAAAAGACTGAGCCCATCTGTGAACTATTGTTTCAGGATAACTAATGTTCAACATCTTTTGTTATCAGGGAAATGCAAATGACATATTGATTTGATGTCACAACAGATAAAGTGTTTACCAACAGTGAAGCAAAGAATATCTCTGTCCACTCTCTGGTTCTTGCATGTTTTTAGTGTCCTCTTTCTGAATGTTCTGCAAACACTGGAGATGCCCCACTTAGGACTAAGCAATTATAGACTATAGTCAATACTTTGATTAATTATGAATCTCTATATTCATTTCTTCTTCTTCTTAGAAAATAAGTTTTTCATACCAGTCAGAAATAAGTTGGCTAACCCATAATAGCCATGTACTAATAGCCACTTTTTGCCTGACATTGTAGTATGCAGTGTTCAACCATTAGCAAAACCTTTTCTCTCTGAATGGCCTTCACAGCACCCCTGAAGCTGAAAGCTAGCTGGCAGAAAGAGAGGCAGGGGAGATTACTAGTCAGTTTTTTATTGATTCCTATATATACTACATGCAGAGTGTGTATTGTCTTCAACAGTAAAGGCTTACCATATCCTTAGGGTGATCAAGGACAGTATACTGAGTGCTGTGTTGATTGCCACTGGGGCTTTACTGATAACTCTGGATCTGTTACAACCATTGTACCCATGAAGTCACAGAAGCTTTGGTGTTTCTGTGTAACACTTGACAAGATTAAGACTGTCAGGGTTTCAACAAGGATGCAAAAAGAACTCATGAGTCTCCATCCATAACTGATGACACTTGAAATCTGAAAAATAGAAAAATGACAATATATCTTGTTTTCTTGACAATTTAAAAATGATGACTGCTTCTGATGAAAGCCATTACTACTTGTGAATTTGTCCACTTGTAGGTTAGCCATGCTCCTGTGGATAGTCTAATGCCCATGCTCACATTGACAGAACTACTTGGATTCCCAATCGCATATTCCCTTTCTCAACACACATCAGAGAAGCTCCTTCTTGAAGTAGATGAGAATTAACACAGAGACACAAATTTGGACAATGTGAAGAAAGTATGATACATTGTAACACCCAGCTCTAAATGGAATGTCTCAATTAAACCTTACCCTTAAGACTCAGGGATCTATGTAGAAGAATAGGGGAGAAAAATGTAGAGTCAGAGGTGATGCATGACTCGAAGCAAATGGTGTCTTCCAGACACAACAGGAAAGTGATGTACATATGAACTAACACAAACTGTGGCAGCATGTCCAAGATCTTCACAGGTTAAAGCCAGATATGGTCACAGCACTGGGAAGGGGAAAGTGGACATAGAGTCCTACTCCTAATCAAGAAGCTATTTTATTCTATTATTTTGTTAAAAATAATTTATGTACCTTAGACCTGGGTTTCTTCTCCTTCCTCTATACACATTATTCATAGTCTTTTCATGTGTCCCAAATTTCCTGAACATTTTGTGCCAGGATATTTTTAGATTTAATATATCTTTGGATGAGCTATACACTTATTCTGTTTTGTCTTCAATATCTAAATTTCTCCTTCCCATGTCATGTAATATGTTAGTGAGATTTAACTCTAAGCCTTTTGTTGAATTCCTGGGTTTGTCATTTCACATTGTACTTCAGACTGGGTTTTCTTTGTGACTCCATTTTTACCTCTACATCTCCAACTGTTTTCAGTATTTCATTCAAGTGTTTGTTTTCAGTCTTCATTAACATGTTTATTATAACCCCTGTAGGGCCTTGAACACATTTATAAGTGCTAGATTGAACCCTTCCCCTTGTGTTCCAGCCCAATTGCTTTTCTTGGGGATTGTTGCAATAATGTTGTCTTGGCTGTTCATATTGTGTTTTGTGCTGTTTTTTAGGCATCTGGAACTATGGTATTTGTGGTTTTCTTGGTGTAGGCACCTGGTCTCAGCTTTGCTGGGTGGGTGTTTCATTTTTTGGTTGTTTTGATCTAATCTGACAGTTTGTGAACCAGAAGAGTGATGCTTGGTTCTCAGTTTTGGATGTCACTGGGTTCTAGGATTCAGTCTCTAGCTGCTCTTGAGCCTGGGATTGTGTGATTGGATCTCTGAGTTCAGACTTCAAGTAGTCTCAGATTAGATCAATTGTTTGGTTGAGTGATAGACCAGTAGTCATATGAGGGATTATGACTCTACAATTCTTTTTTTAAAATATTTTTTATAATTCAGTCATTATCCCCCTCCTAGTCAGCCCTCTGACTGTTCCTCATCCTATTCCTTCCCCCCATCTCCAAGAGGATGTCCCCATTGCCCCACCTCCACCAGACCTCCCCACTCCCTGGGACCTCAGGTCACTCAAGGGTTAGGTGTATCTTCTCTCACTAAGGCCAGCCAGGCAGTCCTTGGCTGTATATGTTTTGAGGGCCATGGGCCAGTTCATGTATGCTGCCTGGTTGGTGTCTCAGTATCTGAAAGATCTCAGGAGTCCAGGTTAGTTGAGACTGCTAGTCTTCCTATGGGGTCAATCTCCTAAGCTTCTTCCAGCTTTCCTTAATTCAATGCTGGGAGTCTTTGGCTTCTGTCCATTGGTTGGGTATAAGCATCTGCATCTGACTCTTTTAGCTGCTTGTTGGGCCTGTTGGAGGGTAGCCATGCTAGGCTCCTGTCTGTAAGCACACCATAGCATCAGCAATAGTGTCAGCCCTTGGAGCCTCCCTTTGAGCTGGATCCCAAGTTGGAGGTCACTGAACCTCCTTTCTCCCAGTCTCTTATCCCTGCAGTTCTTTTAGACAGGAACAATTCTGGGTCTGAGTTTTTGACTGTGGGATAGCAACTCTATCCCTCCACTTGATGCCCTGTCTTTCTACTGGAGGTGGACTCTACAAGTTCCCTCTCCTCATTGTAGAGTATATTATCTAAGGTCCCTTCCTTTGTGTCCTGAGAGTCTCTCACCTCCAGTCTCTCTGGTATGTCCTAGAGGGTCCCTCCACCTCCTACCTTCTGAGGTTGCCTGTTTCCATTCTTTCTGCTGAATACTTCTACTGGATGCTTCTTTTAAGAAGGGGTTGGGTCACTATTCCATGAAAGGTGGAAGAGGTGTCCTGATTAGGTCTATGAATAGCAGTGAGTCTGAAGTAGATAGAGGTTGGGTAGGAGGAAGGGCTAGGCAGGCATGCAACAGTATGTTTAAGAGTACTCTAGAGAGACCAGAATAGAGGAAGGAGGGCACAGGTAGCTTACTTGGGTCCCAGCCATGTATAGTGACTATGGTATCCTTGATAGAGTAGTACTTCTGTATGACCGACAGGAATAAATAGCTAAAGGAGGTGACAAAGAAGAACTAGGGAACTCTATGTCCATAATAACTGACTGAATCCCATGTGGATGGGATAAGCAGGGCCGGAAACTGGATCTTATTGAATCTTTCAATGCAAATCCCCTGGTATGGCTGTCAGGAGCCATAATAGGACAAGCTAACAACTAGCAGATGATCTTCCTGAGATGGACTGCTTCTAATTATAATATAATCTGTGACAGACTCACTCCGATAGGCAAGGCACAGGGGAATTTATTTTATGAAAGATTTCTGCTATTAATATGCTTTTTCTATTACTATTACAAATATATAACAATCACTAGGTATTAGCCCACCCCTTTTGAGCAGTTCTGCAGATTTACAAAGGTGTACTGTCTTATAGTGATGCTATAGAGATAAGTAGATGACTTCTTAAGTCTTAATGATGATCCTATAAAATTCCTAAAATTATATCAGTGGTTATTAAGCTCTTTTATAGTGTGACTGCTATTAGGTCCTTTTTTGATACTCAAAACTGCAGTGAGAACTCTGTCAGTCTCCCATGTGTCACCAGTTAATTTCCTCTTAGATAGTAACCAGACTTTCTCCTATTCAGAGCACATTCCAAGAGGTTGTAAAACAATTAACCAAAGGTCATAAAAAGGGAACTAACTACTTATTATAGGTGCTAGGATAGAAGATAAAATATTGACTGGGTTTATCTATACAAAACTTCACTAATAACTTAGTTATGGTTTTCAAACTTCTATGAACCTGTGGATCTGTGCCAGAGGATAGATGTTTAGGCAGATAATTACTCCAAATGGATATGCATGTAAGCATTCTTTGTTACAAACTTCTATTTCAGTTTATGGTCTGAATTTTTGTGTGAAATTGTGGTGAACCTTTTAACATGTGATCATGTATTCTGAAAGATGTTTTAAGTGCTGAGGACAAAGAGAAGAGTCAGAACTGCCTGAGAAGAATTGAGCTGAGAGGGAACTGAGCTGAGGAGAACTTTTTAGACAGAATACTTTTTAGATAGAACTGAATTCAAGAACTTCAAAGTATAGGCATAGCATTGGGAGAAAAGGCATTGATAGTAAGAGTATTATTGTGACATCAGAACAGGAGAAGTGAGAAAGATTAGAAGGAGAATGTAGAGTAGAATAACTTAGACACTATAGGTAACATAAAAAACTAAGAGCAATGTGTACTATGCAGAGGGAAAGAGGAAAAAAGAAGCTGCAGAGAGAGCAGAAGGAGCAGGCAGGCTTCTCCTTACCATGAGACAGAATAGATCTTTTCTTACTAACAAGGTAGGCTTAGTTTTATTAAAGGAACAAAGCTTTCTTCTTATAAATTGGGTTTAATTCATTTAGCATTAAAAGGGTAGAAGCTTTTTTTTTCCTCTATGAAATAAAGATTGGAGCACACTTTCTTCCAGAATGAGTGAGTTCTTTCTGCACCAGTTCTTGGTCTTTTGCTCTTATGCAAATGTAAGTATGTATGTGTGTGTATGTAAGTATGTAATTGTGAAAATGTATGGATGTGTGTATGTAAGTATGCAATTGTGAGAATGCATGCAAGCTGAGCTTAACTGGTTTGATGGAAATGTATAAATGAGCAAGCATGAATCTGTATATGAACTTATGTGAATTTATGCATATTTGCTTATGTAAAAGTTTTTTTTTCCTTTTCCAAGTGTTATTCTCTTCTCCTGATTCAATAGAAGTTTAAACTTCCCCCTAGCCCAACAAGCAAGAGGCATCTAAACAAAAGGGAAAAGGCTCTAGCAATTAATCCTTTACTTTATCCTGCTGTTTTAGGATGAGGTGCTAAATGCCAGAGACTGCAGTTTCTAGCCTCAGAGGAACACACAAGGCAGGTCAGCTACAGTAGCATAGTAACTTAGACTTAGATAAGTAAAGTTTTTATTATTATACAGCAACCCTAAATATCTCATAAGATAAAGTTTTTCCCTCTGCCAACACTCTTCCCCCTCGGTTGCCTCAAGAAATACAAACAAGAAAGAAGACCCCACCAAAGCTGGCCACCAGCACTTGGCATGTCAGCACATCTTACCATTACATATGCTCTTGGGTCTGTGGTCTTGTTTGAGCTCACATTTTCCTGCCTAGGAGCTCGATGACCTAATTCATGGTGATGAGAACTCAGCAAATAACAAGGAACTTCTGTGGAACCTCTATCAAGGGAAAAAAAAAGATATCTTGAAGTTTCTGGGAGAGTTACATTCTCCAACACCTCCTGTGTTTTTTGTGTATGCTATAATCAGTTGCAGGAGCTAATTAAGAACATGCTAATATCAGATCTTCTTTCTTTCAACATATTTCTTAACATAGTTGGTCCTTCCAAAGCTTATTCAATTCTGGTTCTCCTTTCTACTTTGCCATGCACATATTCTCATGAGAACATGTCTATGTGATCACAGAACTCACCTGCTCAGGCAGCATTTACCATAGCTACCATTGCTCTACACAAGGCTATCCCCTACCTCTTATCCAGTTCTCTCCTTATCCTTCTTCCTCAGTTTCCTCATAGCCACTCATTACACAATTAAATGCTAAGAAATGCTACTTGAAGGTTCATTGCTTTTCACTGAAAACTTTTAGAAAATCAAATGGTTTCTATTTCTCAAATAAAAAAAA
>JADRCC010239127.1:0-21385 GCA_019843855.1 Hylomyscus alleni
TTTTTTTTTTTTTTTTTTTTGACTTTTTTTTTAAATTAGATATTTTCTTTATTTACATGTCAAATGACATCTCCTCTCCTGGTTTACCCTCTGGGGAAAAAAAAAAAGAAAGAGAAAGGAAAAAAAACTGTTCCCTGCCCCCTCTCCTTGCTCACCAACCCACCCTCTCCCACTTCTTGGTCCTGGCATTCCCCTACACTGGGGCATAGAACCTTCACAGAACCAAGGGCCTCACCTCCCATTGATGACTGACTAGGCCATCCTCTGCTATACATATGCAGCTGGAGCCATGAGTCCCACCATGTGTACTCTTTGGTTGGTGGTTTAGTCCCTGGGAGCTCTGAGGGTACTAGTTAGATCATACTGTTGCTCCTCTTCACAAGCGTAACAGAATATCATTAATAGTGTCAGGCATGGGTCTCAATTTGGGCTAGTCATTGGTTGGTCATTCTCTCAGTTTCTGCTCTATCTTTGTCTCTGCATTTCTTTCCTTTTTCTTTTTCTTTTCTTTTTTTTTTTTTTTTTTTTTTTTTTTTGTATAGAATAGAGTTTATTCAGGGCATGGGGAGGGGAGTTAAGAGGGTGAGAGAGGCAGAGAGAAGAGAGTTGAGACTTAGAGGCCGGCCATGGCCATATGGAGAGAAGAGAGAAGATTATGGGGAGAAAGGGGGCAAGAGACAAGAGAGACGCAAGAGTGTAAGAGCTGTTTGTTTTTAAATTTCAAAGTTTTATTCTCATCTAGTTAGGACACCAACATTCAACCATATACTTTCTTTTTTATTTTTTTATTTTTTTATGACTAATCTTTTATTAATTAATTAATGTTTTTATAATCCATATTTTATTTCCCCCAACCCCTGATCCACCTTCCAACTGTCCCACATCCCATACATCCTCTCCGCCCACCTGTCTCCACATGGAGGTCCCCACCCCCCAGCTGATCTGACCTCTAAATTCCCTGGCCCTCTAGTCTCTCGAGGTGCATCATTTCTGAATGAACACAGACCAGGCAGTTCACTATTGTATGAGTGCTGGTGGCCTCATATCAGCTGGTGTATGGTGTCTGTTTGGTAGTCCAATGTTTGTGGGATCTCGGGGGTCCAGATTAATTGGGACTGCTGGCCCTCCTTCCTTCAGCTGGACCACTTTTCTCCTCAGCTTCTTTTAGCCTTCCCTAATTCAACAACAGGGGTCAGGTGCTTCTGTCCATTGCTTGGCTGTAAATATCTGCATCTGAATCTTTCAGTTGCTTGTTGGGTCTTTTGGAGGACAGTCATGATAGGTCCCTTTTGAGAGTTCTACATAATCTCAGTAATACTGTCAGGCCTTGGGACTTCCCCTAAACTGGATCCCACTTTGGGCCTGTCACTGGACCTTCTTTTCCTCAGGCTCCTCTCCATTCCTATCCCTATAATTCTTTAGGACAAGAACAATTATGAGTCAGAGCTGTGACTGTAGGATCCCACCCAAACCCTCACTTGATGTCCTATATTCCTTCTGGAGGTGGGCTCTATACATTCCCTTTCTCTACTGTCAGGGATTTCATCTAAGGTCCCTCCCTTTGAGTCCTGAGAGTCTCACCTCCCAGGTCTCTGGTGCATTCTGAAGGATTCCCCCAAGCTCCTATCTGCCGAGGTTGCCTGTTTCCATTCTTTCTGCTGGTCCTCAGGGATTCGGTCCTTTTCCATCATCCAATACCAGATTAGGTTCCCCTCTCCTGCCCACTCCCCCACATCCTGTCCACTTTCCCTCTCAGGTCCCTTCCTTCCTCTCCACTTGAGATAGAATTCTTCCCTCTTCCAAGTGGGATTGAGTTATCCTCACTTGGGCATTTCAAGTTGTTGGCCTTTTTAAGTTCTGTGGACTCAATCTTGGGTATTCTGTACTTTTTTTTGTCTAATATCCACTGATTAGTGAGTACATATCATGCATCTCCTTTTGGGTCTGAGTTACCTTACTCAGGATAATATTTGCTAGTTCTATCCATTTGCCTGCAAAACTGAGGATGTCCTCGTTCTTATTAGCTGAGTAGTATTCCATTGTGTAAATGAACCACATTTTCTGGACCCGCTCTTCTGTCATGGGGCATCTGGGTTGCTTCCAGCTTCTGGATATCACAAATAAGGCTGCTATGAACATAGTGGAACATGTACCCCTGTGGCACACTGGGGCATCATTTGGGTTTATTCCCAAGAGTGGTATAGATGGGTCTTCAGGTATATCTATTTCCAATTTTCTGAGGAATCTCCAGATTGATTTACAGAATGGTTGAACCAGTGTGCAATACTACCAGCAATTGAGGAATGTTCCTCTTTCTCCACATCCTTTCCAACCTGTGTTATCACCTGAGGATTTGATCTTAGCCATTCTGATTAGTGTAAGGTGGAGTCTCAGGGTCGTTTTGATTTGCATTTCTTTGTTCACTAAGGACTTTGAACATTTCTTTGGGTGCTTCTCAGCCATTTGAGATTTCTCAGATGTAAATTCTCACTTTAGTTCTATACCCCATATTTGATTGGATTGTTTTTTTTTTTTTGTTTTTTTTTTTGGTAATTAACTTCTTGAGTCATTTATATATTTTGGATATTAGCCCTCTATTGGATGTGGGGTTAGTGAAGATATTTTCTCAATCTGTAGGTTGCTGATTTGTCTTAGTGATTATGTTCTTTGCCTTACAGAAGCTTTCCAGTTTCATGAGGTCCCATTTATCAATTCTGGATCTTAAAGCCTGAGTCACTGAAGTTCTGTTTAGGAACTTTCCCCCTGTGCCAATGAGTTCTAGGTTCTTTCCCACTTTCTCTTCTATCAGATTCAGTGTATCTGGTTTTATATTGAGGTCCTTGATCCACTTCGACTTGAGCTTTATACAAGGTAACAAATATGGCTCTAGTTTCATTCTTGTACATATAGACAGCCAGTTAGACCATCACCGTTTATTGAAGATACTTTCTTTTTTCTATTGTAGTTATGTGCTTTTTGCTTTGTGATCTAAAGAAGAGCTTTCATAATCAGATAAGTAAAAAATCAGACTCCCCAAGAGTTGCTTCCAATAATGTCCTAGAATTTTTTGTATTGAAGAATATAATTACTCACTGTAGACCTGATGTCTCACAGGAAGCAGAACAGTAGAGCAATTAATTTTTTCACCTAAAAAGTGATGAAGTATCCATTAAATAATATACTGTTGACATATAATAATAATGCAATTTAAGAATGATGATTCATAAGAGTTACCTCTTGATAGTATGTAAAATTTCCAGAATATAAAAAATTATATTTAGTATAATATATGAAGCCAATATATGCATTTGTTATAGCCATATCAAACAACATTTCCTCAATAATAACAATAAATCATATGGTTTGAAAAAAGAATGTCAGAGGAACAGTATTTGAAGTTGTCCATTTAAATCAAATGTGGTGTTAGGCTAGCTAGAGGTTGATCTGAATGTCAGATACTTAATTTACAAAGGTAATAATTGTAAACATTTGGAAGTTTTTATGTGAAACTTAAGAAAAGAAATAAAACAATGAAAATTAAGAATAAAATGCAAGGGCCAGTGAGAGAGCTCTATCAGTAAAGTGCTTCTCTCACAAATATGAAGACCTAAATTTGATTGCAAGTACCCAAGTAGAAAGATAATCATGAGAAACAACACTTGAAATCTTATTGATTGGAGATAGAGACAGACAGAACCTTGAACTTGCTGGCAAGATGGTCTCGCATAATTGGTAACCCCCAGGGTAACAATAGGAGACTTTTATTTTCAAAAAGATGAACATCTCCTAAGGAGCATCACCCCTCACCCCTCACCTGCACCTCATGCTTACAAATACACACACACACACACACACAAACAAACATACATTCCTGTACACACATGAACAGAACATTCATACACAAACTCAAACACATGTACACTACACTACATATAAAAGAATAATTCATAAAGTCAACAAGAAATTATTTCTATTAGAATATTTTTATGGTTATACTTTCAGTAATACTAATTAAATTTAATTATTTTAATAATACACTGAGTAAGCACTTAATCTCATTTTTCATGTTTTATTGGTTTTCTGTGAATTTCACGTCATGAACCTCAATCTTGCCCCACTCCTCTTCCTCTCATACCCACCCTCTACTCTTGTAACCTACTACCCAGCAGAGTAAAAACAATATCCGTGTGGGAAACATAGTATATCACTGTCTGCTCCACAATATACACTTTTGTTCATGCTTCTTTGCTTGCAAATGTTCATTGTAATGACTTGTTGGTCTAGATTGAAGCCTCTGGCTTCTGCTGTTCTATTAGTACTGGGACCTCACTTGGAATCCTCTCAGATAATTTGTTTTAGTCTTGTGTCACGGAGATCCATATGAATCTGTAGGACCAGCCCCCTTTCGCCATCCAGCAGTTCATCAATGGGCTAGATGTTGTGATGGGTCACCTTGTCAGCCTTGTGAGTTTCCTGAGGCTTTTGTGACATCTTTGCAACTCCATGAATAAATATTCCAATCTGGATAAAAAAAGTTTTATAATTACATCAGAAACCAAAATATTCAAATGTTTTTCTGATCTTTTTCACATTGAAACAGAATAAATCCAAGCATAGTGGTATGCTGGCTACATTAGGATCCTGTCTCAAAAACAAGAAATAAAGAATGGGGAGGAAAATGGTGGAACAGAAAGAAAAGGGGGAAGCTTAAATTTATTCAAAGACTTGTTTTTTTTTTTTTTTTTAACAACACTGGAGTGCAATTCTGACTTGTCTAAACATCAAAGGCATAACAAAAGGTCACCTAAGGCCTTAACATAATTTATTCTAGGTTATAAAGGTACAGGAGAAAATTGTCATATATGCTCATATATATACTATATTACACATATACATTAAATATAATTCTATACCCACAGAATTCACATAAACATACATTTATATGTATATAACTCTCTAATGAATAATGGATATCAAGTCTATTTGCTAGGTGTTTGTCCTTAGTCCTTGGACCATAGCTTGTATGAGTCATTGAAGCAGGAAGAGTCCTGAACCAAATACTTTCTTTAACATCCTGAAACAAAATAGAGCTTTTCCTAATACAATTTCCTGAGTACAATTCGATTTTCTATGTATGTAGTCAGTACTTGTGACTACAAATAATTTAGATAATATTTAAAGCCCTTGCCCATTACTGGCACAGCAAAGAACATAACTAGAAAGTGATATTATTATTTATTTAATTTATAATAAGTGATTATATTAATTTAATAAAACAAATTATATAATAACTAAGAAGAAAATAAGGATTAATGTCACTTTTAATACCCTAGAAAGTTTTCCAGAAAGGAGACTATTTTCAGCTAAATTTTGAAGGCTAGAGGTGATTTAGTTGCATGAAGAAGACTAAGAAGGTCACGTAAAGCAAGGTGCTGTTGTTAGGCAGTCAGCAATGGGTTGAAATTGAGTTCTGAACTGTAGTCGAAGGACATGGAAAGAACCTCAGAAGGACCTATCCCACATGAAATGGTTGCATAATAGTGATGCTAAGAGGGTCGTTATCTCATGAAGCAGTGTGAGTGACAGAACATCAGTCAATACAGCTTTCTGATCATAATGATTAGAAAAGCACCTGGGGGAGGAAACAAATAGAGTCTCAAATTAAACTTTCTCTTCTGGAATATGATGCCCTTGGGATAGATGATGGACTGTCACCTGCAATGCCCAGCAAGATGTAGAATATCTGTATAATAGAATTTCTTTGCATCCATCTGAGATCCTGATTTTTTTAAAGAACCTGCAGGCTTAGATTTTAAGAAGCTCTCTAAGAAATTATGATAAGCTGGGATTTGGAGACAGAGCAGCTGTTGGCACATTCATCCTGGGGTTACATGATTTACTCTGGCATGTTAGGAAATGGTGTGGCTTTTCTGAAAATTCTGCTCAAATAAGCTGCATGACTTGCTGTTTTGTGATCCACTGAACACTGAAGTGAGTAAAATTTACATCTCCACTGCCCCTGTTAATTACATCGTTGGTTTTCACATGTGTTGCAGGAAGAGATATGTGTTGAAAGGAGGCCAATGGAGTACTTTCCATACTGTGAAAATGAATGCCAGACCTAGAGCTCTTGAAATTTCTGTCTTAGGTTCTACTCTGTCTATCTGCACATATCACAAAGAAGGCAGGTTTTTCCTTTGCTTTACCACTGACTCATTTTTCAAAACCAGTATTTTACTGCCAATAAAAGAGCAATAGAAATAATATTATGTGGACATATTGAAATTTATAATACATTTGGGCTGTCAGAAAGGAGTAAAAAACATGTTGGAAGACTTGAGACTGAAATAAAAAATTGAAAAGGATCTGAAAAAATAAAGATCTCTTTATAATCCCTAGCCCCAAAACTATGACCTGGCAGCCAGATCTGACCCACTGGCTATTCTGTTGAATACATTTTATTAGAACATAGACACATCAGTGTGTTTGTAAAATGTCTTTCATGTTACAACCATAGACTGTTAAGCTGCTTGGAGAGCACGTCATTCTCTACTTGCAAATATTCACTGCCTGTTCCTGTTAACATACTTACCAACCCTGCAGTAAACATTCTTTTGAACTTGCTATACTTTGTCTAGGGAAGCTGCATAGCACACATTTGTAGCAATTACGAAAACTATCAGGTCTCTTACCCTGTAAGCAAACACAGTGAGACTGAAATGAACATGAAAGCAATGTCATTGGTAAATGTGTCTGGGTTGCAAATAGCAATACTGAGCTAACTAGAATATTTAACAAGAAATATTATAGGCTGAGAAAAGAAGGAACTGCAAAGAAAGCTCAGCATTATTGGAACTCTGTAGCTATAAAACCTATCTCCAACCCCAAGGCAATTCATTGTAACTTCTTTACAAGAATCAGAAGTCTCCAAATAGCTGTTGTGATGATCTTGGAAAACTAAGACATAAACATCCTCAGAACTTAATAAATTGCTTCTAACAAAAATTCCAAGTGATCTGGAAGACCACACAGTATCCTAAATCAATAACAGATGTATGCTTTGTTTTTCATTACTCAGTAGAACAGAGTCGGTGATTTATATGGTAAAGTCATGCCTTCCTGTACATTTTCCGATGAGATCCTTGCTGATTTTATGAGAGCTGTTTTCAGAGAAAGCTTTGTCAACATATTCATAAACCTTTTTATTAATCTGCACATTTCAAAGTATATTTGTACAGTTCCCAAAAATGCTGAGTTTCACTTTTCATCAGTTCCAATGTGATATAAGGTACCTCCCTTGATGATGCTCTTCCTATCAATCCCTGGACACATTTAGTCCTTAAAATCAATGTTACTTCATTTATTTTTCATGGGACCATAGGAAACAAGGGACATAGAATATCCTACCTGCTCTGACACTGCAGGTTATAAGAGAAAGTGTGCTGATATAATCAAATAGCCTAAATTTGAGTTAACCACATGGTAAGAAATATCTTTCAAATGCTGTGAATCTGTCAGCTTGATAGAGCTGGTTTTATACTAGGTGAATGCATAATATTCTTCAGACAAGTGGGTGCAAAGAGAAAAAATTGGTAAAAGGAAAATAAAGAGAGCAGTAAACTATACAAAATACTACACAGCTTTGAATATATAAATGATGATTTTAAACATAATTATGAAAACATTTTCTCTAGTGTTAATGAAAAAATCACAAGAAGAAAAAGTGAGCTACTAGGTGAGGAACACCTTTTGACATCTCTAATAACAACATTATTTTTAAAAGCTATAGATTTTTAACACCTCTATAATAATCAGAGTTTGTCAAATACAAAAGTCTGATCTCAAGGAGTTCATTTGTATGAGAGACATTATATGCAATTATAGAAATTTATTTCCTTTAAAATGTTTATAATTATGGTTGATCTTCAGACAGACCCTAACCCACTATTCTTATAGACTGTGTGCTGAGTACTGCATAGGATGTCCAGTTTTGACTCTGTGTCCCCATTATTAGGGAGCTTCATTAGGATCATCTTCACTAAGGCTGCTCCTCAATAACAACATAAACAATGGAATGCCCCCACACACGTGGAAGCTCAACAACACTCAATGACAACTTGGTCAAGGAAGAAATAAAGAAAGAAATTGAAGATTTTCTAGAGTTTAATGAAAATGAAGCCACAACATACCCAAACTTATGGGACACAATGAAAGCAGTCCTACGAGGAAAACTCATAGCTTTAAGTGCCTACAAAAAGAAACTGGAGAGAGCATATACTAGCAATTTGACAGCACATCTGAAAGCTCTAGAACAAGAAGAAGCAAATTCACCCAAGAGGAGTCAAAGGCAGGAAATAATCAAACTCAGGGCTGAAATCAACCAAATAGAAACAAAAAGAACTATACAAAGAATCAACCAAACCAGGAGCTGGTTCTTTGAGAAAATCAACAAAATAGATAAACCCTTAGCCAGACTAACTAGAGGACACAGAGAGAGTATCCTAATTAACAAGATCAGAAATGAAAAGGGAGACATAACAACAGACACTGAGGAAATCCAAAAAATCATGAGATCCTACTACAAAAGCCTATACTCAACAAAACTGGAAAAACAGGATCATCTTCATATAGTTTGGGAAGTTTCAACTGTACTAGGTTTGTATATTACCTCACAAATACCCCTTAATTCATGCTGTCTCTCCTCATACACTTTTCCTCTTCCCTATAACCTCTCGGCCTCCACATCTGATCTCCTCTTTCCTATTTTCACTCAACCCCCCAGTTCACCCATAAAAATCTATTTTATTTTTCAATTCATACAGAGCAGGAAGAAAGAGAACCCAAGAATATCAACTCATTCACTTCTTTGTTATGTGGATACATCTACAGGAAGGAAAGAATATGCTCTGTGATACACTTTTTTCAACTGAGTAGCGAAGGAAATGAACCATATAACTGAGCAAGAATAGTCCAGACATGGGAGGTCTATCAATAAAGTAATCCTCTCTATGACAAATTATAAAGTAATGGAATCTAAGTCTGTGAAGGAGACTTCATAGGGAAGCTGTTGCATGATGGTTTATCTAAAGACAAATTGAAGAAATTGAATACTGGAATATTTCTCAAACCATGAGCTAATTTCAAGATGTTCTCCCTAAAGAATATTTATCTCAAATATCTGAGAAGTACTTAAAGAAATATTAAAGTCCTTAGTGATCAAGGAAATGTAAATTAAAATGATCCTGAGATTCCAAACCTTATACCAATCAGAGTGGCTAAGATCAAAAACTCGGGTGACAGCACATGTTGACAAGGATATGGAGAAAGAGGAGCACTTCTCCATTGCTGGTAGAATTGCAAAATGGTACAACCACTCTGGAAATCAATATAGAGGTGCTCAGAAAATTGGAAATAGGTGTACCTGAAGACCCAGCTATACCATTCTTGGCCATATACTCAAAAGATTCCTCACCATGCCACAGGGGCACATGTTCCACTGTGTTCCTAGCAGCCTTGTTTATGGTAGTCGGAAGCTGGAAACAGCACACATGACCCACAATGAAAGAATGAATGCAGAAAACATGATTCATCTCCCTAATAGAATACTCCTCAGCTATTAAGAATAAGGACATCCTGAGTTTTGCAGGCAAATGGATGGAACTAGAAAATATCATCCCAAGTGAGGTAACTCAGACACAAAAGGACATTGATGGTATATAATCATGAATATGAGGATATTAGCTAAAAAAAATTACAGAATACCAAGGACACAACCCACAGTTCTCAAGAAGGTCAAGTGGAGGGATTGGGTTGCCACATCCCACAGTCAAAAGCTCTGACCCAGAATTGTTCCTGTTTGAAGGAATAACAGGGAGAAAAATGGAGAAGATCCTGAGAGAAAGGCAGTCCAGTGCCAGGATCAAATGGGGATCTAGCTCAAGGAGAGGCCTACTTTAAGCCTTTCATTCACATGATATTCTTAAACTTTATTGATAATAAATTAATTTTATCTTAAGTTAACTTTTGAAAACCTAAAACCGCTAAATGTGTGTCAAAATATTAAAATTCAAGTTCTATCGAGTGTAACATTTTTCATAATATATTTTCTACAATGTCAAGTCTTTTGTAAGAATTATTATCTTCTAATAACCGTTTGAAGTTTAGAGACATATCTATTCAAGTGTACAAAACCAAGTTTTGAGTGAATTTGTCATTCAGTTCCAAGCCATGTATCTCACCTGAAACAAAATGTATTTATTTTATAATTCTATCATTCCAATTAATCTTTAGGAATATGCTACTCCAAACAAGGCTATCAACATCTGATTCTCCTAGGCTCTGGAGGAGACCTGTTTACATACTTAAAAAGATCCCTTTATAATCATTATTCCTATTGAAATTTGAGAAAAACACCCAGATCACAAGTCCACATCCCTGGATGGAGCTGAGTGAGTAGGTTCAGTATTTTCTTTCCTTGGCTTATATTTAAAGTATTATATAGAGAAATATTCGTATTTATGATGCATTCATGTATAGGCAAGCACAGTTTGCTTTTATACTAATTTGTTCTTAGACATTAATTATTTAATAACTTACTTGATGTTTAATTTAAAGAATGAGAATAAGGTGAGCTATTCTTTAATTCTAAAGTTGGCAGTTTACCTCATGTCTTTGAAGACCATTTGAATCCTAGACCTAAAAGGAGTGTCAAATCTACAGCAGTATTAGTACCAAACATATAATAGCTCTATTTTCTTTCTTTTAGTATATTATTACTATTATTATTATCCTTATTATTAATTTACTTATTTACTTTACATCTTGCTCACTGCCCCCCTTCAGGTCACCTCCCACAATCCTTGCCTTGGCATCTCCTTCTCCTCTGAGCAATTGGGAGGTCCATGGGTATCAAGTCTCTGTGAGGCTAGGTGCTTCCTTTCCCACTGAGGTCAGATGAGGCAGTCCAACTAGAATATTTACAAAAAAATTTTACATCCAATGAGAGACTATTTCCTGTTTTTTGAGACCTAAAACAGTTTCATATACAATTATATCTATAGCTAAGCCAGCTAGTCAGCCAGGCAGACACTTAGATATCTTTTTTCCTTTTAACATACTTTATATTTTTTATCATAATTTCTGTCACTTCAAGTTTACATGCACATTTTTATTCACCTCAGTCTTCCATACCTTACAAAGAGCAATAATTATCTTAATAGAAATAGGCTCACTGACATTTTCGCTTTACATGTGCCTGTCTCCAACTTCTGTGGCTCTGCCTGTGACCAGGGGTAGGTTAGTCTGGATCTCAACCAGAATTAAGTCAGAGTCATATTAGATCACACAACTGCAGTCTTTGCTGAACCAGAGAGTTGGTGAATTGCTTCACCCTTTCACCTTAATTATATGTGTCATGGAAAGAACCTATGCTATTGTCAATACTCTCAGACTTTTCCACCAAACTGTGAGCTGCTTAAAGGTTCATACTGCGGTTTAGCTATTTATGTAAGCTTAGTGTTGTGAACACATTACACTAAAACAAACAAACAAACAAAAACCAAGAACAAAAACAAAAAACAAAAAAACATTTTTTCTTTTATTTTTTCAGTACAGATAAAAAGGTCTTTATTATCTTTATTTTTGTTTTGTTTTATGTTATCTTTTTTCCATTTTTATTGGTTATTTTATTGACATTTCAAATGTTATTCCACTTCTCAATTTCTCCTCCACAAACCCCCTCAAGAAATCCGTACACAAGAGTTATAGATGTGTTGATTTATTGATGAGTAAGTGCAAAATGACTGTTTGTTTGTTATCTACACATCCTACTAGAGTGTAAAGTGCCATTTTAAGCAAATTTTTATTCTACTTGAAACATACCACTGTACCATTTAAAGAAATTTTGCTTTAACTTATGTATTGTGGGGAAAGGTACTACAATTCATTCATATAAGAATCATCAGGTTTTCTGACAGTGAACACCATTTGGATATATTTAAAGTCATTTTCAGCTGCCAGACATAATATGCTAACAGATATTCATATGTACTGTCATGGAACATAATCGCTTTGGCATAGACCCTCTATTTTGGTGAAAAGAATCAGTTTGGCTGCAGATACATGCTTAATGTAAACATGTGTGCTCATTTCCATTCAGAGTGCAGAGAGGAGACATTTTATCTTTTATATCACTGCATTGAGTGATTTTCAACATCTGTTTGAAAATAACTATTTTGTACTCTTTCCAGGCACTGCGCATATTTCAAATGCTAACTTTGTTTGCAGAGAAGTAATACATGATATCCTTTGCTCTGAAACAAAAAAAGACTGCTTATCTCAAAGTATGATGGGTTTAATACAAACTCTAACCAAAAACTAAATGAATATGACTTGTGTGACGGTAACAGCCTCATTTGTTTTGTTAGTCAGTTTGAAATGGTTTCATGCCAAAGTTAAAATACAATTTATTCAGAAGAATAAGGTTACTAGTTTAGTTTGAAGAAATTTCAAGTTTGCTCATACTAGCATTCCATTTTTGTATCTTTCTAGAGCAAATTACTTTTTCTGCATCCTTATAATTACATTTGCTATTTTTTGAACTTATATGTATTAAATTGTTAAAAGCCTATGTTTGTCTGTCAGTGAGACAATGGTCCATCAACATAAGTAAATTTTTTGGTACTGAACAAGTAACTAAGTACAAGCTGTATTATAACTAAAGATATCAATGTCATAGAACAGTTTTTTTTAAAAATTTGTCACATAAATCAGTGATGCATTTGGGTAATGATGTATAATATTGGAGTAATCATTCAACAATTAAATAAATTGCAGGTATAGCCTTTTTGGTTCTCAATTCTTAAGCCTTCACTATATTCAAAAATGCTAATTTTCTTCGTGTAATGATACATGTTATTTGACCTACAAATACCAAAGATATACACAATTATAAATTGTAAAATTGCCAGGCAGTGGTGACTCACACCTTTAATCCCAGCATTGGGAGGCAGAATCAGGCAGATTTATGAGTTCCAGGCCAGCCTGGTCTACAGAATGAGTTCCAGGACAGCCAGGGCTATACAGAGAAACCTTGTCTTGGACAAATCTAAATAAGTAAATAAATAGTAAAATTTACTCATTATATTCCATTTTCTCCCTTTGATAATCAGTGTCTATACTGTGAAGTTTTTCATTCTGTCTGTGTTTAAGAATAGATTTGGTAGAAAAGGAATGGGAGATAATTGACCAAAGGGTACAAGTTACAGAGGTACAACTTCTAGCATGTTTGTTTGGTATAATTATTATAAATGAAAATAACCCATTACAGATTTTCAAAGGAAAGATGAGAAGGTTGGCAGTTTTTAAAAGAAAGAATAGATGCTTATGGGACGGAAATGTTTAAAATTGAAATTTATGCCGGGCGGTGGTGGCGCACGCCTTTAATCCCAGCACTTGGGAGGCAGAGGCAGGTGGATTTCTGAGTTCGAGGCCAGCCTGGTCTACAGAGTGAGTTCCACAACAACCACGGCTACACAGAGAAACCCTGTCTCGGAAAAATAAAAAACAAACAAATAAAATTGAAATTTATGCAATAAATTTATGCAATAAATTTATTATGCAAATAAATTTATGCAATAAATTACATATTAATACGTTAAAATGCACACTCTTGTATTCTATATGTCTGATAAAATTAATTATTTTGAAAAGAATATTAAAAACTAATTGAATATTTTAAAGGAAGTGCAACAGGAATACACGAATTAGAATATTTAAATGCATGATTTTTTTAGAAATAGAATATTTTAGAGATATCCCCTAATTAATTTCTAGGCAAATCCTTGCACCTGTGTCTTTACAGTTGTATAGACTTCTATCCTAAGTTACACTCTTAGGACATTTATATATATATATCAGATTTGGAATTGCCACACATAATAACATCACACCAAACACATTACATTAGGCACACATTTTGACCAATAAAGTAACAAATTATTTTTTTTTTATAATCTATTAGGTGAGAAATATTTCACTGTTATTTCAATATGTACTTCTTTTAATATCTTTTCCTTAGTGAAAGTTTTTTTCTTAATTTCTTTTGAGTGCTTTCATATACTAGCCTAATTTTATTGTATTCATGTGAAAATTTTTCAGTACATTGGTAGATCACTTTTATATGTAAGGAAAATAGCAAGAGCAATATAAATACACAGTGACATCTTTCCTGTTGTGTCAGCACTGCTTTACCATGGTGACAATATATTAATCATATATCATTTTATGAATCATATTGAACTACCTGTATTTCCAATCATCTATGACTTCACCCAGTTTTTGGCCAAAATTCTAGAAAAATGCAAAGTAATAGTGCTGAAAATTCAAGATGTATCTTATTGTTCCAATGCCTTATTCCTGCTATTGAAGGCTTGGTCATAAAAATCCTTTCCTATGCTTTTACCTAGGAATTTGTTTTCCTTATGTTTAGATGTGGAAGCTTCAAAGTTTCAAGTTTTTAAGGTATCATGTATTCATATTGTATTAAATGTATTATGGATCGGTATTTGTGGCAGTTAACAGAGTGTGTTTTCCTTAATTTGTCTACATGTGAACTGTTAGTTTTCCAGCAGCATTCAGTGAAGGGGGATTTTCCCAGGGTAACTTTCTGAAACCTTAGTCAGAATTCAGATAACTATTGGTGTAGGGGTTTATTTCTGAGTTATCGGTTTCACTGGGTTCCCTGTTTACCAGCATCATAGTCTTATTCTTCCAATGCCCCACAGGATTGTTCAGCGAAGAGGCCTCTGAGGTCTCTGTCTTGCCTAAGGGTGCTTTGCCTGCCAAGATCTTTCATAAGAATGTTTTCTATTTCTCTGAAAAATGCCATGGAGATTTCGCGTGGAGAAAATGACCTCTAAATTATGGTTTTTAGTCATTTTCTTAACATTAACATAGTTTGTTATACTTATATCTTCTTAACATTAATTCTGTCAGTGCATGAGCATGTAAGATCTTTCCAAGTTTGATTTCCTCAATATCTGTTCAGTTTCTCATTTTAGACATCTTTCACCTCCTCTATTAGTTTTACTCCTATGTATTTCTATAAAATAGCTAAGAAAGAGTAATTTCTTGCTTGGCTTTTGAGGAGTTCATTACCACTGTATCAAAAAAAAAAGGACTCATTTTATTTTTTGTTTGTTTGTTTGTTTGTTTGTTTTTGTTTTTTTTTTGTTTTTTTTGTTTTTTTTGTTTTTTTTTGTTTTTTTTGTTTTTTTTTTGTTTTTTTTGTTTTTTTTTTTTTTTGAGGCAGGGTTTCTCTATGTAGCCCTAGCTGTCCTGGAACTCACCCTGTAGACCAGGCTGGCCTCGAACTCAGAAATCTGCCTGCTTCTGCCTCCCAAGTGCTGGCATTAAAGGCATGCGTCACCACTGCCCGCCTTAAATGTTAATTTTGCATCCTTTTACTTTTCTGAAGCTAATTTGATTTGAGTTTTTATGATATGTGATATAAGTTTTTCATATTGTCTGAAAACAAAGACAATTTTGTTTCTTTCTTTCCTTGTACTTCATTCTGAATTCCTTATACTTCATTCTTGTCTTTTTATTTTATCTAAAATGATTTTATAAAATAAGAATTGAAGCATTGGCGCTCCTACATACTTTCAGCTTTTAGTGAAATTCATTAATATTTTTTCTCATTTGTTATAATACACTTTATATTCATCATATGCTATCATTATTTTCTTAATATTTCTCAGTGAGTGTGTGTGTGTGTGTGTGTGTGTGTGTGTGTGTGTGTGTGTGTGTAACTGTGGGTGTGTGGGTGTGCACATGGTTTTATGTGTGAGTGCAGATATGCAAGCATTTGCTTGGAGTCAGAGGACAATGTTAAATACCAATTCTACTTTGTTTAAAGTAGATTCTCTTTCTTGTTTACTGCTCTGTGTTTCAGGCTTTCTGGATTGAGATTTTCCTTGAACTAGCTCCCATCTTGTCAGAGGAAAACTGAGATTACAGACACTCACTACCATACCTGACCTTACAGGGGTTGCAGAGATTCAAACACAGGCATTCCTGTTTGGCAGCAAGTTCTTTACATATTGATACATTACCCCAGTCCTCTTCCTGAAATATTTTATTCCACCTTTGAGAAGAATGTAGTTCCTATTCCCAAATCTACTATGTTCTTTACTTTTGATTTTCATGTGTTGAAACATTACTGGACACATGAAGGAAAATCAGTGTAGGTTTGACTTATGACTTTTTTTGTATTTTTAAATTTGATTTGCAAGAGTTTCTTTGAGAATTTTACATTAATGTGAATAATGTAACAGAATTTGTCTAAAGATTCTGTATCATTGTATCTGTCTTTGCTTTGTGTCATAGAATGAGTTTGTTAGTGTTCATTCCCTTTCTGTTTCATAGGACAGTATGAGTGACATTAGTTTACGCTCTTTTCAAGGTTTGGTAGAATTGGCAGTGAATCCATTAACCTCCGAGCTTCTATTAGGAGAATGCCTATGACTGTTTCAATATGCTTGGTTCATGCAGATGTAATTAATAGACTTAGAGTTTACATCCTTGTAGATAAATTTAGGTAGGTTTCATATACCTAGAACAATTTTTTTTCATATTTTCAGGTTTTTAATATAAGTGTTAGCAACATCCCTTTAATTACCTTCTGAATATCATTGTTATATCTTCATAATTATCCCCTGCTCTAATATGTGATTACTTCATCATATCATTTGACTAATTTTGCTTGAGGATTACATTGAAGATTTCAGAATAATTATGCCAATCTGGTTTATGACTTCCTTATCAGTGAGGTGTGGTTTTTTGGAGGGAAAAAAAAATGACAGCTATATCTTTGAATTTTTAGATCAGTCAACCAGATTGAGTTTAATTTATTTGTGAGCTGGTTGATGGTATTTTAATTTCATATTAACTGCTGTGACTTTGTTAGTTGTTTCTCTTGTTGGATGGATTTATTTTTGACCCTTTCTCCTACATCCATCATCATTAGGGGTTTACTGTGCTGGGCCTACTAACTTTCTTTTAAGATATCTTTGCTCATCTATTCCTCTCATTTATTTATACTTCCCTGTGCTTTGCGATCATGACCATGAACCATGATGTATAGAGCATTCACAAAAAATACATTTTATAGCAATCCATAGTCATGAACCTTGAAATATAATCACTGCTCCATCAATTCTGCAATATCATATTCCTAACTATGGCAAACTTATTCACAATTATTTACTTTCAGATCTTGAAGTACATAATTATATGTTTTCCTGGCTTTGAGAATGCTGTGAGATCAGATGTTTCTAAATTTGTAGGTAGGTAGGTTGGTATTTGCACTTTCCATGTTTTTGTTTCTTTGCTTTTATAATTTTTTGTTTGTTGACAAAGATGCATGGAGAAATTTTCCTCTGGCCAGGTCAAGTTTAAGGCTCTGAATCGTTCATATTTAGATTTTCAATCCTTCTCTGGGTTCTGAAATGTTCCTAGTATAATATCATTGAATAGATATTCTATTCCTTTAGTTTTTTAATCTTAGTTCCTTCTACTCCAAGAATTCTTAAGCTTTTTTTCTGTTGGTCATGCCCTTGAATTCCTGTATATTGTGTTCATGTTTATATGTTTTCTCAGTATTTTTATTAGATATTTTCTTTACTTACATTTCAAAGGTTATCTCCTTTCCCCCTTTTCCCCTCTGAAACTTCCCTATCCCATCCTCCTCCCTTCCCCTATTCACTAGCCCACAAACTCCAGCTTTCCTGTCCTGGCATTCCCTTACATTGAGGCATTGGGCCTTCGCAAGACCAAGGGCCTTAGTAATATTTCATCAACATTGTTTCTCACCTCTAATATTTTTTCTGCTTGATAAAATCTATTGCTTCCATTGTGTTTTTAGATTTATGAAGCTAATTTGCATGTTTTAAATATTGTAAGCTTTTAAATTCTTGCTGAATTTTTCTCACATGTTGCTGATTTGTTCATCCTTATTATTGACTTTCTCATTAATTCTTTTGGCTTTTCTCTCTGTGTCACTTTCCTTTTTCCATTCTGAATTCAATTAGTCTTCCTGTCTCTGTCTAAAGTCATTCATCATTTTTATTTCTGATATCTTTATTTGCTGATGCCAGCAAGATAGCTTACCTCAATTCTGTTATTCAACTCTGATAACTTGAGTTTAAATTCTGGAACCCATGTGAAAAGCCAGATTTCATAGTAAATATCTGTGGTCACAGACTTTCTGTAGCAAGATATAAAGCAGTGGCAGGAGAATCAATCAGAAGTTCATGTGTGTACAGGCTAGTTGGTACATTCTGTGAAGCAACAGAGGAAAAAGAGATCCTACTTCAACAAAGTGAAAACTAAAGACTGACTCATGAAAGGATTGCTCTAACTCTACACTTGTGCTGATCCATGTGTAACTACACACACACACACACACACATACACATACACATGAATGCACAGACAAATGTTAAAAATTCTTAATCAAGCATATTACAAAAATCTGTCTTTAAATTCAATAGTTTTTATATTGTCATGCTTTCCTGATTTTTATTTGTTTCTTTGTTTTGAGGTGTGTGTGTATTTGTGTGTGTATGTGTGTGTGTTTGGATTACAATTCCTGCATAATGTGCTTTGAACATTCTGTTTCCCTTTAGAGATAGTCATACTAAAGAACATTGACTTGAAGTTTCAGTCCCCCAAATCACTTAGTGCAAATCAAATTGACAAATGCTTTTGGAAGAGGCTGCTGTTTACAACCTTCTCTGGCTAAGCCTTGGTTTTGGAGCTTCGTAAGACTGTGTAGCTTCTCTTTCATTTGGCTGTAAAACAGTAGGGTCTTTTTCCATTGTACTCATTATTCTTTTATTGTGATCTTTACTCCTAGGTAGCCAATGGTCATTTGAGACAGTGTTGAAAAAGA
Organism: Hylomyscus alleni; assembly: GCA_019843855.1. Taxonomy (NCBI): domain Eukaryota; kingdom Metazoa; phylum Chordata; class Mammalia; order Rodentia; family Muridae; genus Hylomyscus; species Hylomyscus alleni. The sequence continues at coordinate 18,953 of JADRCC010239127.1, forward strand.
TGTAATAAATCAATGATTTATGAAAAACAAAAAATATATAAAATACTCATTTTAAATTTGAGAATGATTCAGATTATAGCAAATAAACTTGTAATTATTGCATAGAATTGATGAACCTTCAAATGTGAGTTGATTTCATCCAATATTCAACAGATGCATCACCAGGTTAAGAAACATTGAGTGACCTAGGCAAATCTGTAAACCAGATTTAGATCTGTAAACCAGATTAAGAGAGTTGAAAATTAAGATTATAGCTTCATTACTTTTACTCTACATTTACTTATATTATGCTATCGAATTAAAAGAATAAGTATTTTTTGTACATTTGAATGTTAGAATTTTCATATATAAACAAATTAATTCTTTTATGCATTACTGCTAAATAGGTAAAGGTTTTGTGATCATAGATTCGTAAACCATAAAATATGCATAGGAAGAATGATGTGTTTCTAAAGAATTTTATGTGAAAGAATTTTCATCTTAATTCATATGCTAATGGAATTCAAATTACCTTTGCATAAACTAAATTATTTTCTCCATCTTAATCAGTACTAATAAAATCTTCAAAGCATAGACTATCAGGAAGTTTTCCAACTTATATTTGTGATTCACTAAGATAGATAAATCCAAGTCTTGATCAACAGAGCCTTGCTTCTTGACCTCCTCAGATTTTACATATCTGTATCTGTCATTGTATTTATCTCTATCCATTCATATTGAAAAATTGTGTGTTGATCAAGACATATTTAATAGCATGCTTTGGCAATAAATATGGAACAAATTTCATCCATTTAAATTTTTTGTGGTACAAATTTTAATTTCCAAAAGAAAATGATGTTTAATAAAACATAATGTCTTCTTTATATCATAGAAAATTTTGGAGGTTTTGCATAAGTTCATTACCCCTAACTACATTTCAACCACTGTTGATGCCTTGCCATTCCTTGATTCCATGTGGTTCTGCTGACCTACTTTAGGAAATAGGCATGTTTTCATCAATCTCATTTGACTATGTAAAATTCAGTATCGATTTGGGTGCAGATGTATGTCATGTACCACCTAAAGACTTCTGATATTATAGATATATCTACTTTTTAAAATGTAATTATTTTAGTTGAGAAGAGTAGAAGCAGTTTGTTAAATACAGTAAATACAGATTTTTTATTAATTTTATATGTACATATATTTCATTCATCTTGAAATTTTGCTAAAACAATGCATTATTTTTAGTAATATAATAGATTGTGTTATAGGAAAAAGTATTTCTGGTTAAATATCATGAAGCATTAATAAAATGATTTTTTTTTGATGACAGAATCATTTGAGAAAAGCTGATTCATCTCCTGTCTTTTTAAACTATTGGATTTCCCACATAATGGAATATAATATTTTTTATTTTGGACTATTCTTTTATCAGGACATTTCAATATATATCTATGTTGTAAATATACTTTTTTACACATTTTCTGATTAGGGGTTGACATGCATGAATAACTTAAATTTAACTTATGTAATAATGACTCCTTTGAAGAAATTGCTGCTTCTTTGTGAATTCAAGTGGGATCGCACAGAAAATATATTGCATTACAGAACAAGAAAAACGTGATTTTGGTCAAGTGGGCATACTGGAGAAGTCTATTAAGGATTTTAGGGGAAACACCATTGTTTTACAATGGCTTTCATTATAGGGAGTGAACATGACTCTAATACTGAACCAGGAAAGACAGGTTGCAAGAAAGAAAAACTACAGACAAGCAAGTATTTCTCATATAATTGAAAAAATTCAACACAAATGTAAAATTATTTCTAATTATGTAAACATAGAATTGTGACCAGATAGGGATGGTTTGTTCCAAATTTTAAAGTCTTGTTTGACATGTAAAATCAATTTATATAATCCAGTGAGAACACTACAAGTTGCCAAGAATCGGGCACAGCTGTTCTCCGGCTCTCAGACATGGAGAAGGGAGACAAATGGTGGTTTAGTCAATCTATAAAATATTTTTTTTTTTTACAAAATCAACTTATTCCTACAATATGACCTAGCAATAATATACTTTGATATTTATACAGATAAGATTAAATTTTTAGTTCACGTAAGAGCCTTCTCAGAAACACTTTATAATCCATATATGCACTGTCCTCAAATACTATGAAAAAGTAGATGTTTCCAACAATTAAAACCTAAGTAGACTGTTGAATCTATCATATTGTTTAAAACTAATAAGAAATGAGATATGTAAACCAGAATGGCCTTGAACTTCTGATTATCCTACCTCTACTTACATGCTGGCTTTAAAGTCGTGTACCACAATCCTCAGGTTGACTTTTAAAGGAAGAAGAAAAGTACAAACAAGAAAAGATCTATAAGAATACATTTTTAACTATCATGGTGTTCAGGGAAGCTGTAAATATACATTGTTTAAACAAAGA
>JADRCC010239136.1:0-10199 GCA_019843855.1 Hylomyscus alleni
TTTTTTTTTTTTTTTTTTTTGCCACAATCTCCTGAGTACTAGGATTAAAGATGTGAATACCACAGACAGCTTGCAAACTAAATTTTTGATAAAGATTTTGTATCTACAATATGCAAACAATGTTCAAAACTCAAAAGGAGAAAGTCAATCCAATTGAAAAACAGGCAAAAAAAAGTTTCACACAAGGCCAATGTTGCCTGGGTTTGTGGAACATGTCTACAATATCAGTAATCTGGAGTGAGAGGATTGTGAATTCAAGACTAGCCTGATTGAGAACCCAGACTTCCAAACAAAACAAAATATTTCAGTATCTCTAGCTATGAGAGATCTCAAACCAGAGTAAAATATAATGATATACCTATCAGCATGACCACAGTAAGAATGTTGATGAAATGTCCTATTACTGTGATAAAATACCCTGACAAAAAGTAATTTCAGGAAGACAAGAGTTGTTTCATCTCAGCTGAATATACAGCCCCTTCTGGTGGGGTAGTCAAGACGCAGAGCTTGACTAGCAGGGCACACTTTGTCTGTCCTGGGTAGAGGAGGAATGCAGACACACTGCTCAGCTCTTTCCCTACTTACAGTCCAGGATCCTAACCAGGTGGCACCACCACCTAAACAAGTAAGTGGGTCTATCCACTTAATCATTACTTAAATCATTCCCAAGGTCCTTCTCCCAGATGATTCTGGATTCTATCAAATTGACGATTAACACTAATCATCAAACACAACAGAGAAACCAACAGGTGGAGAGATAATCCACAAAATGAGATGAAATATTTGTGGATTATAAAAGTGTCAAAAACTTAGTATGTAGAAGAATATATAAGGAACTCAAGATAAAAAATGAATTAAAATCAGCAAGACACATGGAAAAATAATATCATTAATCGCAGAGTTGGGTGCATAGCTTAGTTGACAGTGTTTGCCCAGCATGCACAAATCCCTGTGCATGTTCAATCCTTAACATCACCATATGAAACCAGGTCTGTTGGTGTGTGCATGTAATCCCAGCACTAAAGATGTGGAAGCAGAATGATCACAATTTCAAGGTCAACTTCAACTACATATCAAGTTCCAGGCAAGCTTGGGATACAGGTGACCATGTCACAATCAATCAGTCATCATCATCAAACTAGACAAGTACTTAACAGATGTCCCAGCAATTCTAACTTTGGGCATACATCCTAAAATGAAAACTTAAGTTCCTGTAAAAACCTGAACATAAATAAATGTTCATAACAACTTTTCTAGTAAGAGCTAAACACTGAAAACAATCCAACTGTCTCTTATCAGATACACTGTTGCACGGTTACACAGTAGTTCATCTTTACCACAAAATACTAATTAGCAATTAAAAGAGACAAAGACTCTTTAAAAGGCTGATCAATGTGATATGTAGGCTGAAAAGTTATTCCTGTAGATTCATAAAAATCTAGGTAAGTAGAGCCAGTACAAATTAGGCCTAGCTTCAAATTTTAAGAATTCCCAACACACACAAAATAACAAGATCTTTGTTTCAACCTATCAAAGTTATCCTCCCACTGACCACCTAAGAATATGAAATTATTTGATCTCCTATCTTCTTCCTTCCTCAAATCTATATTAGTTATAAGGATTTAGATGTTTTTTGGTTTGGGCCTAGGTATCTTCTTTTGTCTTAATAGTCTCTATAATATCATTTCTTCTCAACTCTAAAAGAATATTCATATGAATAAAGTTTCATGTTTCCCATTGTGTACTGTTGTCCTTTTAAGTGGTTAAGAACAAACATTTTTCTAAAATATATTTGAGCTCAGAAGTCAGCATCCTTGGTTCTAGTATTAAGACAAGAAAAAGTTGAACTCTAAAAATTTTTAATCTTAAATTTCTTTATCAAAATTCTTCCAGGTACAGCTGGAGAGATGGCCATGTTCGGAGTACATGCTGCAGAGGACCAGTTCTCAGTGCCCACACTGGTCATCTCTTGACCACCATCTAACTCCAGCTCCACAGGTACCTACATGCTAAACAAACAAACAAACAAACAAACAAACAAATGTATTTTAAGAGTAAAGTTGGGCAGTGGTGACACATGCTTTTAAACTCAGCACTCAGGAGGGATAGGCAAGTGGATCTCTGAGTTCAAGTCTACCCTGGTCAACAGAGAGCTTTCCAGGACAGCCAGGACTACACACACACATATCCTGTCTAGAAAGACAAACAAAAAGAAAGAATAAAAGAAAGAAAAAAGAAGAACAAAATAAGTGTTTTCCAGACAGAGGCAACAGCCAGGAGAAAGACTGTAGGCCTTTCTATAATTCTTTAGTGCCTTAACCTCCTTTCAACAGTATATGATAATAATAGCTAGTACTTACCAACTATGTATCCCTGATGGCACGGTGTTTTATGCATATTTTTAAAAATTAAATAATTTAAGCCTCACAATGGGTTTGTGAAATAGATGCCTCTATGCCTTTAATCCCAGCACTTGGGAGGCAGAGGCAGGCGGATTTCTGAGTTCGAGGCCAGCCTGGTCTACAGAGTGAGTTCCAGGACAGCCACGGCTATATAGAGAAACCCTGTCTCGAAAAACCAAAAAAAAAAAAAAAAAAAAAAAAAAAAAAATGGTTTTTAGAGTTGCCTATTTTTTTAATGCTATGAATACTTTGGCTCCACATGTGTATATGTACCATATGTGTATCTGGTACCACAGGAGGTCCAAAGAGAGCACTAGACACCCTGGACCTGGAGGTATAGGCAGCTGTATAATGCTGGCAACCAAACTCTGGTCCTCTGTAAGAGCAATAAATGCTCTTAACTACTGAGACACCTCTCCAGCCCTGAGGTGCATCTTGTAAAAAACATACATTTATTAATTTGTGGGGTAAGTGAATGTGTGATATGATACTCCTGTGGAAGCAAGAATTCAACGTGCAGAAGTTAATTCTTTCCTCTTGCTCCAAAGACTGAACTCAGTTCATCACACTTGGTAGCAAGTGTCTTTACCTACTGGGTCATCTTTATGGCCCATCTCCATTTGTAAAAATGGAAAAACAAAGACACAAAGAGATTAAGCAAATTTCCCCAATATCACATAATTAACAGGAGCAGGCCACTGGACCAGTCTGTGTGCTATGAAATCAACTTTGGTACTAAGACATCTAAGAACCTTCAGTACAAACTGCTTCCCATTTCTCTTCTTCAATAAATAGAAACTTTTCAGGTATATTGAGCTATGAGTACTATTCTAAGTTGCTTTCTTACCATTTTCATTACTGAGTACACCTTTTCCACAGTTTGTCTCCATTACGACCTCTCTAACTTCCTGACAATTTGACCTCTATCTCCATTCCAGTCTGCTGAAGGTGTCCAGTGATGTGTGATGGCTGCATTACCAAATCAAAGGATTCCTTCTCTAGCCTCACTCTCCTTGAATAGTATTGGACTATGCCAACCTCCTTCCTTCTTGAAACTTCCCTGGTTCTCTAGAGCTATAGTATTCTTGGTCTTCCTATTTCAGATGTCTCATTTCTCTCATGGGAGTAACCCACAGAACATTAATCTCTCCCCTTTCTGCCCAAGACTTAACCCCTCCATCTTATTTCTACCTCTTCAACTTCTTTACCTATACTCTGAAAGGTAGGATCCCTACAAATTACACTTGTCTCATTTGCTTAGCATTCCACTACACAGGCCAGGCTGTCCAGGAACTAGACTGGCCTTGAAGTCACACTCTTCCTTGCTTTAACCTCTTTAGTGCTTAAATAACAGGCCTGCGCCACCTTACCAGCCCTCAGTCTCTCTTAAAGCTCATTTATCTGATATAAATCAAGGGTTTACTGTGTGCCACAAGGAAACTCAGAATGATCCTGTAGGACGGGGGTGTAGCTCAGTGTTAAAATACTTGCCTAGCATGCATGAGACCCTTGGCTCAATATCCAGAATTGGAGAAAGAAAACAAATCAAAACTTTCCACTGAATATTTTACAAATTCCTGACTTACAACCTCCATCAACAAAAGAGTAATGATTCCTTCTGTCAACCCCAAGTACATACTGCTGCCTTAGTTCAAAGCTTGATAATCATCTTTTATCTATCTGATTTTGTTTTCTATTACTCCCTGATTTAAAAGAATCCCAGCAAACCAGTCCTATGATCATTCCTCAAACACACTGCCTGTATTTCCATTTGCTCAAATAACTACTAGAAACATATATCCACTTCCTACGAAAACAAAACAAGCAAACAAAAAAAAAATAAAAAAAGTGTACTGAATATAAAGACAACTTCAAAGTTGAAAGTTTCCTGTTTCTTTCAAATGTATTCTAACAGCAAACCTTTATCCAGGGCTTACTATGTGCCAAATACCATTCTAATAAATTAGGTCATTTATTGTATAAAACAATCCTAGATCTTTTGTATAAATGATAAAACTGAGACTTATTTAAATAACTGTCCTAGGTTAGGAAGTGACTGTAAGTGGTGGAGTCAATTCACACTGTCTGATTCCATCCAATACTGGACTTGACTGCAGAAATAATGAATAAAACCAAAAAGAGTTCAAAGGACTCATATTGAAAACTATAAGCTAATTGAATACAATATTCAACTATTAAAAAATTATCTCAGGGATGGAAAGATGGTTCAGCAGTTAAGAATACCAGGTGTTCTTGTACAGGACATGGTGACTCACAACTGTATGTAACTCCAGTCTCAGAAAATATGACACCTCTTCTGGCAGCAGCATCCACATAGTCCTTAAATATACACAGAGGTAAACACACACACTCATACGTCACCTGAGACTGGGCATGGTGATACACACCTTTACTTCCAGCACTGAAGAGGCAGAAGCAGGTGGATATCTGTGAGTTCAAGACTACCCTCATCTACATAGCGAGTTCTAAGCTAGATAATGTTTTAGTTCTAGGCTAAATAATGAGAATCTTGCTTCAAAACAAAAACATAATAGAAATCATCTAAATTAGTCCTTTATCCCAAATACTTAAGAGCATATTTACTCTTATTTATTTTAGTATCATGACAAGGTTTTTTATTATTATTATTTTTTTTTTTTGGTTTTTCGAGACAGGGTTTCTCTGTGTAGCTCTGGCTGTCCTGGTACTCACTCTGTAGACCAGGCTGACCTCGAACTCAGAAATCCACCTGCCTCCGCCTCCCAAGTACTGGGATTAAAGGCGTGCGCCACCTCTGCCTGGCAGGTTTTTTATTATTTAAGGTATTTCCTTTGTGTGTGTGTGTATGAGAGAGAAATAGATAGATAGACAGAGAGACAGACAGACAGACACCAGAAGTTCCAGACAGCTGTAAGCTATAAGCCATCTGATACATCTGATACTGGGACCCACAGCTCCTCTGGAAGAACAGGAAATGCTTTATCTGCTGAGCCATCTATCTTAAGCTCCACATTTCAAGGTTTTTTTGTTTTTTTTGTTTTTGTTTTGTTTTGTTTTCATGTAAGTACACTGTAACTGTCTTCAGACACACCAGAAGAGGGCGTCAGATCTCATTACCGGTGGTTGTAAGCCGCCATGACCTTCCGTAGAGCAGTCGATACTCTTCCCTGCTGAGCCATCTCACCAGCCCCCACATTCCAAGTTTTTAGAATCACTTTTTTCTTTCTTTTTTTGATACAGAGTCTCACTCTATAGATTTGGAACTGAGTATGTAAATCAGTCTGGTCTCAACTTTCTGACAATCTCCCTGCCTCTGCCTCTTGATGGCTGGGTTAAAATAAGCATGACTTGGGGCTGGAGAGATGGCTCAGTGGTTAAGAGCACTGACTGCTCTTCCGAAGGTTCTGAGTTCGAATCCCAGCAACCACATGGTGGCTCACAACCACCCGTAATGAGATCTGATGCCCTCTTCTGGGGTGTCTGAAGACAGCTACAGTGTACCTACATATAATAAATAAATAAATCTTTAAAAAAAAAAATAAGCATGACTTACCACTCATGGTTCTAGAATTCAGCAATACTTAATAAAAAGCAGAGTCTAGGACTGGGGATGTAGCTTACTGGCAGAACATAGGATTAGTGCATATGAGGGATCCCCAATATCAAAACAGTAATAACCCCTAAGAGTCTCTTGTTGCCTTACAGTCATTAGTAAGAAGAACGCCTGAGTCCTCACTGCTAATATGAACAAATGTTTCCCTAAACCAACCTACCTACCTTGCAAAATACCTGTGTGGGTAACAATCTACCCAACACCTATATACTTGAAAATAGAGAAAAGTCAGGGGGCTGCAAAGATGGTTAAGAGGTTAAGAGTACTTCCTGTTCTTTCCGAGGACCCAAGTCTGACTTTCACCATGCATGTGGCAGGTGTCTCACGACCATCTGTAACTCCAGCTCCATCCCATGCCTCCCCCACCACCACCACCCCCCCTCGCAGCCTGTGCAGACATCCATTTATATGGAATACATTCAGAAAAGCACACGCAAATATATACAAAGAAAAAGATTTTCCTTCACAAATTCAATCTTAAAATCCAAAATTAACACATTAAAATCCCTGCTTAAAAAAAATTCCCAAAGAGAAGGTATTTATATTTAACAACCATGACCAAATAGATAAAAAGGGTTTTTTTGTTTGTTTTTTGTTTTGTTTTGTTTTTTGAGACAGGATTTCTCTGTGTAGCCCTGGTTGTCCTGGAACTCACTCTGTAGACCAGGCTGGTCTAGAACTCAGAAGTCTGCCTGCCTCTGCCTCCCAAGTGCTGGGTTTAAAGGTGTGCACTACCACTGCCTGGCTAAAAGTTTTTTTTTAAAAGGCCAAACTAGTTCAGCTAGACATGGTAGCACATACTCATCATCCCAGCAGCATGGCCACTAAAGCAGCATGTGTGAAACCAGACTAGGTCATACAGCAAGACCCTGTCACCAAACGCAAAACGTAAACAATGACAAGATCCTTAGCTCTACACATTACAAAAGTGAAGGAGCTCTAAGGATAGGGATGTGCCGAGCATACCATAGGCAGCATGTCCCTGAGATGCCTACAGAAGATGTGTTTCAGATTTTGGGGAGAGGCTAGAGATATACGTACACATAATGAGACAGGTTAAAAATTGAGACTAGTATACAGCTATAAATACAAAATGCATTTATATTCATATAGACCTTAAACGTCCAGACTTAATGATATCATAAGAAAAGCTTTTGATTTCGGTGTATCTACCTGCCTTTGACTGTGCTCTGTAATGTGACGGCAGTATGGAACTTTCCATAATGGCTATCATATTAGTAGTGCTCCAGCTTGAGATTTGGGAGTATTTTATAAATTGAAGTTAGGATGATGAATTTGTACTTCTCAATAACATACTACCATTACATCTTGGTTTCTATCATTAATATTATACAAGTGCTACAACAGTCATGGCATTAAGACAGATCCTAATATTTATAACACAAGAAAGAAAATGACTGGGTTTCAGAGAGTTTCAGCCTTGACTGTGAGAATCTTTGAGATCTACAAGTTAAATTCAGCAAAAGAACAATACCTTAGATATGAAAGGAAGCAAGAAATAAAAGTAAATATTTAATATTCATCTACCATTTACAAAGCTAAAAGAACATGCACACACACTTTAAAACACAAAGTGAGGGCTGGTAAGATGGCTCAGCGGGTAAGAACACTGACTGCTCTTCCAAAGGTCCTGAGTTCAGATTCCAGCAACCACATGGTGGCTCACAACCACCGTAATGAGATCCGACACCCTCTTCTGATGCATCTGAAGACAGCTACAGTGAATTACGCTGGAGCAAGAGGGGCCGGCAGAGGTCCTGAGTTCAACAGCAGCCACACACATGATGGCTCACGGCCATCTGTACAGCTACAGTGTACTCATATACATAAAATAAAATAAATCTTAAAACCAAAAAAAAAAAAAAAAAAAAAAAAAAGAGTATTGGCTGGTCTTGCAGAGGTCTCAGGTTTGATTCCTACCATCCACACAACAGATCATAGCCACCTGGAACTCCTGATCCAGGGGATCTGATATCCTACTCTGACCAGGCACACATATGGCAAACAGACATACATGCAAAGCAAAACATTCACATAACAAAACAAAGATATAAAATGAGTAAACAAACAAACGAATACAAAATGAGCTGGGCATGGTGGCACACACCCTAATCCCAATACTGGGGAGTGGAGATGGAGGCAGGAGATCAGGGCTTCGACAGTTATCCTCTGCTACAAAGTAACTTTTCCAGGGCTGGTAAGAAGGCTGGTAAATAAAGGTACTTGCTAACAAACCTGACGACCTGAGTTTGACCCCTGGAATCCAAAAGGTAGAAGGAAAGAACTGACTCCCGAAAGCTATTCTCATGTACCCCATGGAGTCCCTAAGCTCACATACACACAAGTATACAATAATATACAAAGAGGGTTTATAAAAGATCAAAGTGATTTTCAGGCTAGCCTGAGTTATGTAAGCTACTACCTCCAGAAAGAAAGAAAATGCAAAGGGCTGGGGGATGTAGTTCATAATAAGTACAGCACTTGCTAGCGTGAGCAAGGCAAGGAAGAAAGGGGGATGGGGGAGGGGAGGAAACTCTAAAATAGGAAAAATTCCTTCACAAAATGAAGCATACTGTCTAGAAAGACACAGTATTTGAAGTTGGCTTAATGAGGGTCAACAAATCGAAAAAAAGGCTCAAGGGTCTCAAAACAGCAACCACACACACACCACTACCACCACCAAAAAAAAAAAAAAAAAAAAAAAAAGGTTGTTGTTCAACCAGATTTTTAAAGTCTGTGTGCACTGGCCCGTGTTCATGTATATGTGTATATGTACAGGTACATACAGAAGCCAAAGATGGACATCAGGCATCTTCTTGAGTCACTCTCTAACTACCTGAGACATGGTTTTTCACTGAAATTGGTGCTTAAGGATTCAGCGAACTCCAGGAGTGCTCCTTCTCAGGCTACTCAGCGCTGGGCTAAGGCGCCCAGCATGCTCAGCTCTGTTGTTTGCTTGGTTTTGTTTCATGTAGGTGCTGAAGGTCCAAACTAAAGTCCTCATGATTATACATCAAGCACTTTACCAATTGAGCCATCTCTCCAGCCTCCAATATTACTTTTATAAAATGAAGTACATCAAAAGTAAATCAAAGAATAAATTTTCATTTCAAATTTCTCTATCTAATATGTTATCCTGCTAACCTTAAAGTCCTATTCATCCTTAAGAGAAGTTGGAGCCTTCATTATTTAATGCCCTCATTCATCCGAATGTTCTGCCATTCTTTCTGCCTCATCAAGTACAATTATCCACATATAGGCATGCTATATCTTATCTGCACTAATGAACACATAGAAGCAGATGAGATAAAATTTCTCATTGTAGAGAGCAAGCATTGTGGCACACACTTATAACCTCAGCACCGTAGAAAGTACAGGCAGAAAGATCATCAGAAGTTCAGCACACTTTGTAGCTCTTAGAGACGGGAAAAATAGTGTTTATTTTTTTCTATCTTAATGTTTCTTTGTTTTCCTCACTATTCTCCAGTAAACGAATAACTAAAATCATTTTTAAAAACTGCATTTCTTTTTTTAGATTATTTGAGTAATCATGTATCACTTTCTTTCTGAAAACCTCGCTTCTATATTAGCCACAACTACACTGCCCTATAGTGGCAGCTAGTGCACCCCAGCCTAGGTAACATGAGACTCTAGCTATGGGCAGATAAGGGAGTGGTCTTGTATATACTATAAAAGACAAGTACAACACAATTCCTTAGTCTTATATTCTAATCTAAGTACAGTGTCACTTTGAGACTTAAGAAGTTGAAGAGAGTCGGGCAGTGGTGGCATACGCCTTTAGTCCCAGCACTTGGGAAGCAGAGGCAGGCAGATTTCTGAGTTCAAGGCCAGCCTGGTCTACAGACTGAATTCCAGGAGAGCCAGGGCTATACAGAGAAACCCTGTCTCAAAAAAAAAAAAAAAAAGAAGAAGAAATAGTTGAAGAGAGGGGCTGGAGAAATGGCTCAGTAGTTAAGAACACTGCTCTTCCGAAGGACCTGAGTTCAAATCCCAGCAACCACATGGTGGCTCACAACCATCCATAAATGAGATCTGATACCCACTTCTGAAGTGTCTGAAGACAGCTACAGTGTACTTACATATAATAAATAAATTTAAAAAAAATAAAATAATAAATCTTTAAAAAAAAAAAAAAAAAAAAA
>JADRCC010239143.1:0-13024 GCA_019843855.1 Hylomyscus alleni
AAAAAAAAAAAAAAACAAAAACAAAAACCAAAACCAAAATCAAAACCAAGTACTGGGATTGTAGGCCTGTGCTAACACATCTGGACTGTAACCTAAATTCTATTTTTATTTGTTCATTTTAATTTTTCAGAGTTTAAGTTTCACTTTATGTACACGGGTGTTTTGTCTGTATGTATGTCTATACAGTTCATGTATGCAATTGTGCCCAAGGAAGCTAGAAGATGACAGTGGATATCCTGAAACTGGAGATACAGATGGTTGTGAACCCTCCATAGGTAATCAAACTTTGGTTCTCTTCAAGAGCAGAAAGTGATCTTAACCAGTGGGATATTTTCCAGTCTCATGTATCCCAAAGTTTTAAACATTATGGAAATATAGAGTACAATGAAATGAATAGTGGTAGTCAAGGAAAAGAATCAATTATTTACATCAGGACCACATTATCGTTCAAGTTAATTATTCCAGGTCTCAAGATTATTCATGAAAATCAAGCATGGTAAAATAGTATCAAACAATTTCAATAGTGTGAATGATTAGCAACATATTCTTGAGACTAGCACACATTGATGCCAAGGTGTCCTTCCATGACTAATCTCTGATCTCAATCTGTTCTCTGAGGGTCCTTGTTGAAGAAGTCCAAAATGCTAGCAGCAAGATATAATCTCATTAGGATTCTACTTGTACTCTTTTCTTGGCATTGGGTATCTAGTTATCACTTTTGTTCTCAAAATTCAATATGTGTAGGCAAATGCCTCTCGTTGCACTGCCACTTGAATTCTGTTTAGAATCTCATTTCCTGTACAGCACATTAAGACCATGACCTACGTGCCTTAATTTGTCTTGCTGTGTGATGAGACATCTGTGATCTGGAAACACCTAATGAGCACAGCATTACATCTCAGAATACAATAAGCCACGGCTCAGTTAACTGGACAGTGCCAGCCTGGCAAGAGCCAGGACTTGGAAATAGACTCAAATACCAGCTTGAACAAGCAAGAGCTCATAACCATACAATAGATTCAGTTGAGAGAGGGAAACAAATACAGGTAATAGGCCAAAGTTATGGTAAGGGAAAATTATTAATTGTAGAGACAGATGATGAATCTCTAATATATACCTTCAGTTAAGACTTTTTTTTTCTGATCTTAACATGTCTGAGTCATTACCCTATTTGAAATCCTATGCTCACTTCCAAGTCAACATAGTCCAGTTTTTTTCTTGTGATATACATATACTAAATCTGATTCCTTTCAATTATACTCTGTATTAGGGGAAGACATCATAATCTTCCCACTTACTCCAGCAAGAAAACTGGTGGTGGTAGCTGGATTACTATTGGTCACACTCCTCTTCCATGGACATTAAATTCATAACTAATTCCTGATAATTTTCCCTTTTAGATGACTTTCCAAATATTTTTCTTTCTCTCTATCATTACTGATGTCTCTCTAGACACAAACACTAAACATTTGCCACCTGGACATCTACAATAGCCACCTAAATGGCTTCTCTGTCTCCATGTTTGCCTCCATTTCCCTCCAACTATGACTACCACATCCCTCTTCCCTTCACATGAAAACCCTGCAGTAGTTTCCATTGACTGTTGGACAAAGATAACCACTCCCTTGTTCTGAGAGGGACAACCTTTGTCTGCCTCAACACATGCCGGCATTTTCAGCATTGCATCATAGCCCTTTTCCTCTATTCAGTACTAGTATGATATGTGTTGCCCAGGTTTCAGTAAATGAGGCTATAGCTCTAGATTAATTAAATTTTAATTAATCACTCTATGAAACAGAACACATGATGACTTGCAAGTCGACCCAGAAGTCTCTCATCTTGAGATGATTGATGAAAATAATGGGATGTGGTACTGACTAATGCTGGGCTGCCAATTTTATTAAATTGTTTGTCATGAAATAGTGATTACTAGAAGTCAATTAAGAACATTGTTTAGTGTTGTACAGTCATATTAGACTTTTATCTTTTCCCCCCTTCATACTATTTATGCAGGTGAAACATAGGGCAGATGTAGTTAAGTATCTATAACTGTGTTACAGATCAGCAGATTCAACCAACTTCTGGTCAAAATATTTGAAAGGAAGTTGTCTGTGATTAATCTGTACAGAATTTTATTCTTGTGATTACTCTACAAACTTACAGTTAAAAATAATTTATGTAGTATTAAGCTTATGTATTTTTAGTAGATTAGAGGTGATTTAAAGTATATAGAGATGCAAATAGAGTCATATGCAAACACCATACTATTCTATATAAGGGACTTGAGCATCCTTGGATTCTTGTGTCTGTGGAGGAGTCTTGGAACCACTCCTTCATAGATACAAAGGGAAATCAATAATTTTCTTCCACACTTACAGCAAAAACTGAGAGCAAGAGTCATAACTTGAGCATCACATAGCAAAGTCACATAGCAAAGCGCCACCTCACTTGCAAAGTATGAGAATTAAGACTAGATATAAGGTTAGGAATAGTAGATACCACTAAGGAAGTCTTTACTATGTCCCAGACATGGAGTTTTTCTGAGTACTTACCTATCCTCTCAATCATTCCAGGTTCAATATGGTAACTTCTTGGGTAGGAAGTGACAGTCACCATTTATATACATGCAACCTAACCCTAGAACCCATGCTTTTAAACATCCTTCACCAGTCCCGTGTGTCTTCTTGTTTTAATTTCTGCCTGTTCTCTAGGAATCTGTTTTATCATCTTTAAAATGAGATACCAGAACTCAACAAACTTAAGATCCTTTTCTGATCTCAATATGGTCATCACAAAAGCTAATATGTATTGTTTACTGTGCGTTAGACAATGTGAACGTTGTGTAATTATCCAAGGGCAGCACAGTCCTAATGCCATGGAGATAGATGCTCATCTTACCACTTAATACACAAGTTCTCAGCTTTTCTAGTGCTCTGATCTGTAGTTAGAATATTGGTTTCTTAAAAAAAACAGTAATATTATGTGAATATATTCTTGTTTTAATCACAGGTGTGGGATATGGGGCTGCTTCAGATTGTCTACAGCAGCTAAGTATGATTTGTCTCATGTTCTTGTAGGGAGGTGATTTTGACAGCTGAAGATAGTTTACATTTGGAATTCTGGGGACTCCTGAGAGCGTATAAAATGCCACAGCCCAGATAGAGAAAGGAGGTGTCTGTTTTCCCTGCTGCTGGTGGTTGCTGCTGTTATTGCTTGTCAAATGCTCATGAACAAAGAGACAAGATGAGGAAGAAGAGGAAGAGGAGGAGGAAGAGGAGAAGGAGGAGAGAGAGGAGAAGGAGGAAGTTGGAGATGCCCTGATGATGAAGATTGGACTTGCCCCAAGGAACTCAATTCCCCGGATCAGCCGAAAGTAGTCTAATGAGGTCTAATGAGATCAATGGCTCCGTTCCCCTCTAATCCTCTTTCTCTTCTACCTAGTGTTGGGGATTGGAAGGGTTGGGGTGGAGAAGGGTGGTAGGAAAAAAACAATAAAATAGGTAAAAATTATGGTTACAGTGATCTTTTAATACAGTTGCTCATGTTGTGGTGACCTCAAACCATAAATTCCTTTTTGTTGCTACTCTGCAACTATAATTTTGTTATTGTTATGGGTCATAATGTAAATATTTTTGCAGACAGAAGTTTGTCAGAAGGGTCATGACCCACAGGTTGAGAATGCAGTGCTAACACAGTGGCATTGACAGATAAGAACACTGTAATAAATCCAAGGCCAATAAATCACAGACACATGCTTGTAGTACCACATGGAGGAGATAAAGCACAGGATTTGTGTGTGAGTTATATTCATTAGCAAAGTCATAGCAGAATGCATGCAGTCCCTAGAAATCTCATTATGTTTCTTCACAGGCCAGGCTGAGATATTCTATAAGCACTGTGAGTAGTCTAATTATCAGCAAGGGTAGGCTCTGCCCAAGTTATGCATGAGATTTAGGACAGAGAGTACTTCCAGAAGAGTGAACTCTGACACAAACGCACTTCACATATGTATAGATACTCAACGAGGCACTGAGAAACATCCCTAACAAGGGCTCTCCCATCACAGAGACACACAATGAATCAAACATGTGGAGGGTCAGGATCTGCATACCAAAGGTCCTAGGAACAGCTTTATCTATTGGGAAAATGAATCCACATGGTCATTTGCTTCTGGTCAAGGATTACTGACAGAACTGGAATCAAGCTGTGCTGGCTATTTTTATTTCATCTTGACATTGCGTCACCAGAAAGCTAGAGTCACCAGAAAGGAGGGCGCATCAAGTGAGAAAATGTCCCCATAAGATGGGGCTGTAGGCAAGCATGTAGCGCATTTTCTTCATTAGTGATCAATGTGGGACCGCACAGTTCATTGTGGGCGGTGCCATCCCTGGAACGGTAGTCCCAGGTTGTGTAAGAAAGCAGGCTGAACAAGCCACTAG
Source organism: Hylomyscus alleni (assembly GCA_019843855.1). NCBI lineage: Eukaryota > Metazoa > Chordata > Mammalia > Rodentia > Muridae > Hylomyscus > Hylomyscus alleni. Next base: position 4,440 of record JADRCC010239143.1, read on the forward strand.
GAGCAAGTCAGTAAGCAGCATTTTTCCCTGGCCTCCACATCGGCTCCTGCCTCCAGTTTCCTGCCCTGTTTGAGTTCCTGTTCTGACTTCTTTGGGTGATGAACTATGATGTGGAAGTATAAGCTGAATAAACCCCTTCTTCTCCAACTTGCTTTTGGTTACAGTATCTCATCATAGCAATAGTAACTCTAACTAAGACAAAACTCATACTGTGTGATGCCAGAACATAGCCTCTTGACCAAAGACCTAGGAAGTACAAATTCTCATCCTATTGCAAAGATTATTTGGTGCAAGTTAGCTTTTTAGTATTTTTTCTTTGCTATATGGATTCCAGGGCCTCATAATTGCTAGGTAAACACTCTACCACTGAGCTATATCCTAAGCTCCTTTATTACATTTTTCTTTTTTTAAATTTATTTTTATTAGATATTTTCTTTATTTACATTTCAAATGATATCCCCATTTCCTGGTTTCCCCTCTGAAAAAAGACCCTGTTCCCTCCCCCTTCCCCTGCTCACCAGCCCACCTTCTCCTGCATCTTGACCCTGGCATTCCCTACACTGGGGCATAGAACCTTCACATGACCAAAGGCCTCTCCTCCCATTGATGACCGACTAGGCCATCCTCTGCTACATATGCAGCTGGAGCCATGAGTGTCACCATGTGTGCTCTTTGGTTGGTGGTTTAGTCCCTGGGAGCTCTGAGGGTACTAGTTAGTTCATACTGTTGTTCATCCTAAGGGGCTGCAAACCCTTCAGCTCCTTGGGTCCTTTCTCTAGCTCCTTCATTGGGGACCCTGTGCTCAGTCCAACAGATGGCTGTGAGCCTCTACACAAGGGCTTCCTAAGTTGTTCAGGTTGGCCTCAAGATTGTGCTCTTCCTACCCCCACCTTCCTAGTATTTGGTGTTATAGCTGTGTACCAGCATACATGGTACAAGTTAACTCTGATTCAATGGAATCTGAAATTGAGTCCTGGCTATCTACTTAACAGATGTAAACTTTTGGTTAAATGACATAGTCTCTCTGAGAATCTGCATAAGGAAAACAACCCTCACACTGCTATCTAATTCTGCAATGTTGTAATAATTAATGTAAAGCTCATAGCCTTGTATCTGGCGTATAAGAAGTTCTCTATGAAGGCTGTCTGCTGTTACCTTTTGTGGTGCTGTTTCTATTACAGGCATTCTTTCCCAAAATGCTCAATTCTGTGATAATCCACAAGATGTCCCCCCTCTCAATAGAAAGTTCTGTAGCTTGGCTATGTGTATAAATATGTATGTCTAAAGATGTAGTTCTTGAAAAATGACTTTCATGTCTGTGTTTGCCTGTGCAAAAGCATATATTGAACCATGTGCCCAGGAGGAAATCATACTTGGCATTGGAACTGATGCACATACGACTCACAAGGCAGTTCTAAGGCTAGCCAGTTATTTTCCAGTCTGAGTATGGGTAATGACTACATCCCTGCAGTACATCCTAAGCATGGCACAACTGAAGGAGATTATTGTCCATCCTCAAGTCCCAAAGGAAGTGTACGGCTCTTGAATATGAATGTGTGTGCACATATATGTATATCCCCATCTTCATTGATATCAGGGACAGAGCCTTCTTCTCTTAACAGTTCCCACAAATATGGAAAGATTGTTTCACTTCTTGCTATTCTATGAATTTGACTTTTGGTAGGTTCTTGTAACACGATATGAGTCTAGTAATATACTCTATAGTTTTGTATAGAACATTTAATACCAGACCTAAAATAATCACACATATTCAGGCTAACAGAACAATAAGAAGTCAAGTGCAGAGGCTACATTTGCAGCAGAAGAAATATAGCTATTGAATCATTTAATTTTTAGCCAATTGAAAAATCTTTTCCTCTCGGTCAACAGGGAATAAGAAAACAGAACAGCTGTTTCTGATTCCTTTCCCTGTCCCATTCAGCTCATTTGCATACTTAGTAAAGGGCCTAGAGGCTGGTAAATATTTTGCCCATTAGTTTATTGTACACAGGTTTGTGTCTCCTAAGGATAATTTTCTTTGTTGTTTCTGAATGAAGGACAAGGGTGTCTCAGCTAATATTTCTGCCCTGCATTACTTTGTACATAGTAAGCACTTCGTGGGTAGTTCAATTTTATTTTTAAAATTCGGAGGCTATTTTGTCCTGTACTCTGGACTCAAGTTAGTTGCCACTGAGAAAAAGTGATAGTGCAGCAGATATCACATGCTTTCTTTCATTTTTGGTTCCTGTATGTTATATACATACACAGAATCATGGATGTTTGGGTGACATAAAAGGAGAAGTAAAACTGTCTAGTGAGACAATGGTGTTTGAGGTGGAGGTGTGTTATCAGTAGCAAATTTTTTTTTTGTGTCTCCTCCCCAGTATGTAGATGTTTGAGGCAAAGTTCTTGCTGCTTCTGCTTGGGACAGAGCACGCTTCTCTGGATTGAGACTGTTTTTTTTTTTTTTGTTTGTTTGTTTTGTTTTTTGTTTTTGTTTTTAGATGCTTTATTTACAATATCTCCTTTCCCAGGTTCCCCTCCAAAAACAAAAAGAAAAAAACCAAAACTAAAACAAATCCCTATTCCCTCCCTCCTCCTGCTCACCACCCCACCCTCTCCCACTTCCTGGCCCTGTCCTTCTCCTACACTGGGGCACAGAACCTTCACAGGGCCAAGGGCCTCTCCTCCCATTGATGACCGACTAGGTCATCCTCTGCTATACACATGCTGCTGGAGCCATGAGTCTCACCATGTGCACTCTTTGGTTGGTGTTTTAGTCCCTGGGAGCTCTGAGGATACTAGTTCATATTGTTGTTCGTTCTAAGGGACTGCAAACCCCTCAGCTCCTTGGGTCCTTTCTCTAGCTCCTTCATTGGGGACCTAGACACTATTGTTGATGCCATCAAGTGCTGGCTAACAGGAGCCTGACATAGCTGTGTCCTGAGAGGCTCTGATAGTACCCGACTAATACAGAAGTAGAGGCTCACAGCCATCCATTGAATTGAGACTGTTAAAATGCTGTTTAGTCCCAGAGTACTCTGAAATTGGGGCTCAAACATACAAAAAGGGTCTTCAGTGTCCAAAGTTCGTCTTTAACTTAATGCTTTTCAGAGCAAATGCTGTAAATCTTCACTGTCCATGGTGTGGGTATACATTGCTTCTTTCTGGACTATGACTTTCCCCCCCACACATACACAAGAGGAAATTTTGAAGATGCCAGTGACTATTAGCATTGGTCTCTTGTCAGTCTTCCTCCTGGCTTATAAATGACTGTGTTCTTGTTGTGCTTTCCAGGACAAAAAACACTTTCTTCTTTGTTTGTACAAGAGGAAAGAGTGCTCTCTGGTACCTCTTGCTCTTTTTATAGGGATATTGGCCCTATTAGAGTAGAGTACCATTCTTTCAACTTCATTTAACATTGACTACATTCTTCAAAATTATTTTTCAAGTTTTTATGTACACACACACACACACACACACACACACACACAGAGTTTGTGTTCAGCATATTTCCTTTCTGTCTTGCTGCTGATACCCCACTTCAACCACTCTTGTCTCCCTAGATAACAAAACTTCTACTTTTATGTCACACAAGCATCCGTGATTCTATGTATCTATATAGATTATGTATAGGAAGCCCAAATGAAGGAAAACATGTGATATATGTTGCACCATTGCTTTTTCTTGGTGGCTACTAACTTGAGACCAGGGTAGACTGCAAAATATTCTCTGAATTTTAAAGATAGAATTATAGCTCCCACCTATTAATTGCTTGCTATGTACCATGTGCTAAGACCTTACTGCACAGTAACTATTTTAACATGTACAACATTTCTAAGAGGAGGGTTACTGTTTCTGTCCTTATTCTATAAATGAGAAATGGACTTGTCCACAGTCAAAGAACCAAGTATATAGCAGTCTATGCACTTGGTTACCATACTCTGTCCCTGGTCCCAGAGACATTGGGCTACGCCCTCTGGACCTAGGGAACTCCTTCTACTATTAAAATATAGCTTTACAGAATTTATCATTTGGACCTTAGAGTTAGATAGCCTTCACTTAAAGAAATAATTATTTTTTATTAGATATTTTCTTTATTTACATTTCAAATGATATCTCCTTTCCCGGTTTCCCCTCCAGAAAAAAAAACCCTGTTCCCTCCCCCTTCCCCTGCTTGGTGAGCAGGAGGAAGAAATAATTCTAATATTCGGTTTGGGAGCCAGTAGATATTAGGTATCTCTTTGGCTACTCGTAAGATCAGGGTTGTAAATGAGGATATTTAGTATGAGTTTTCACCCACATGACTAAGCAATGCTAAGCTGTGACTACATTGGAAGATATGCCCTTTAAGAAAGTAATTAAGATTAAATGAGGTCATTAGTGTGGTCCTGAGTTGATAGGATTAGTGTATTTATAAGAGACTATAGAGAGGCTGACCTTTATCCTCCCTTCTCTCTTCTCTCCCTGATCTCTTCCCCCACCCCATTCCTGTCTCTTGATTTCCATGAGCTCTTTGTGGAATTCAGGACTTTTTGTTGTCAGAAAACTAGGGGAAGGGTTTTAGTCTTTGGTTCTTAATGATTTCATCTTTCCTGGGCTTCTTCTAGTAGTGGCCATCACGTGCAGGTCCTTGTGGTCCATCTTTGGGACTAATACATCCCTTTTAGCTCAGAGGCTGCTTAGCAGAGAGTATAACAGTTTGCCCTTTGGAATTTAGGGTGTTGAACCTGTAGTTTAGACGATTGTTACATGAAGTGCAGGTGTATGGATAAGCAGTTCTGGCAGCATCTGGATAGAAGTGCAGAACCTGGGATCTCACCACAAACTTCTGTAAGAGGAATTTGAACTTTAATAAGACCTTCAGTCATTTATATGCATTTTCAAGTTGGAGAAGTAGCAACTTAGGAACCTAGTGCTAATTTCTGTTTAGTGGACACAAGAAGGGGAAATGAGATGGGATCATTATTTATCAGCTTTCTTTCCTCAGTAACACCCATTGCTATTTCAACATTGGAATGCCTGGCCTGATTTTTATGTCTTGCTCTTTTCCGATTGGGATAGGCCTTAATAAATATGACTCACAGCCAGCATCACAGTAGTCATGCTGATGTACAGATCTTTAGCTCTGGACCTTAGAATGAATCATTTGACATATTTGTCATGTCTACCTACTCTTCTATTTCTAGTTTATTTCTTTTAATAAGAAACTTCCTGTTGGCTGAGCTGAGCACCAAAAGAATATTAGGGACTAAACGGCTTTGGGGGCATTCTCAGAAATAAGATCAAAACAGCTTGGATTTGATATTTTTCTGTAGGGTCTGAAAAGCTAGCTCAGCAGTCAAGAGCCCTGTCAATTTCTTCCAGAAGACCTGGATTTGGTTCCCAGCACTCACATGGTGGCTCATAAACATCTGTTACTTTAGCTTCAAAGGATCTAATGCCCTCTTCTGGCCTCTGGTGGGCATCAGGGACACATGTGATACACAGAAATACATGCAGGCAAAACACCCACACACATAAAACTAAATAAATAAATATTTAAGTTTTGCTGCAGCTAATTCCCACAGCATATGTAAATTCAGCAATATTGTGTATGGATCACCCCTATGGAAAATTTCAGCAAAACTCTCAGACAAAAATTTTTTTTTTGGAGTTGCATGTAGTTTTAGACAGCATGCTTTGTTTTGAAAGCTTTTTCTTATTGTTTTCTTTTCTAGGCTAAAAGTAAAATGAGTTTGTATTCTGTGAACATACATCTGAAAACAGAGGGAATTCACATGCTTGAGTAGAGGCATGGTGAAGTTTTCTGGAGATTAAAATTTTCCTTTCAGATAATCCGAGACATGCTGTGGTCCAGCCTCCTGAAGTGAGAGTACATAGATAATTAAAACATGGGTTTGATTCCCCTGTGCTCTTTGACAGTATGCTGTCTTCCAGATTTCCTTGGTAAATTCAAGACCAACTTTCTTATCACTAAGTATCAGTGATTCTTGCCTAGGCTTGCAGGATCCCAGTATTGGGGAAGCTAAAGACAGACTCCTGCTTTTCTCTTCTTTCTAAGTATTGTGGTTGTTAACGTTTGATTTCCATTACTGCATGAATGTCACCACCCTGCTGCAAACACAACTCTTCTGTATGTGTTTTGATTACCTTGTCAGAGGCCAAGCAGGAGGAGGTGGAGCAGTGGTGCTACTCCTCCACTGTTATTTCTGCTTCCCTTACTTGTCACATCTGTCATTTTCAGGGGCAATCATATCCATGGAAGCATTATTTTTAGCACTTTAATTATTTTGAATGTCTAAGGACACAATTAACATATCATCTTGGTCACACTGATGGGCTGCAAGGGATTTGAGTTTCTAGGGTGGCTTCCCAGAGCACTTGCATGTGGCAGATTGAATGGGTAAACTCCATGGACTGTTAAGCCACTCCCTAGAGCAAACTTCCAATATTTATTTTAGCATTAAAAAGCACTTTAAAAAAATCAGATGTGGTGGTGCGTGTCTGGAATCCTAGTACCAGGCTGAGACCAGGCATTGCTATAAGTTTGGAGCCAGTCCGACTTACACAGTGAATTCCAGATGAGCTTGGGATATATATGCAAATTTTGTTTAAAAAACCAAAAAAAAAAAAAAAAAAGTAAACAGACAAATCACACTCAAGGTAGATGATTTGTGTTCCTGAGATCTCAGTAGGCAGAGGCTAGTGTGGTCTGTATAGCAAGGTCCAGGCCAGCCAGAGCTCCAAAGCACATTGTTTCAAACAACAATAACAGAATCATGTTTTAAGCTTTTCATGGTGTCCAATTGTTCACCATTCTTTTAGTTTCATTACTTGACTCTACTGCATTGTCCTTGCTAGGGGCTGCTGTTCTATTTTCAACTTCTGGTACAAACCTTTATTGAATGTTTACTCTGGCCCAGGAACCCTATAAATACAATTTAATTGAGCCCTCACACAAATCCTCTATGTTGTCATTGCTATCTTCATTTTACAGACAAGGAAACTAAAGAGCAATAACTTGCTTAAGGCGCCATAAGCAGTTTATCTGAGACTGGGACTTTGGCTCTAATTTCAGTGTATGTGTTTTGTATTTAGTATTTATTTCAGGTGGTTTTCTTTTTATGTTCTGCCTTTTTTGATGAATCATAACTGTAAATAATTCCAAATGTACTCAGTGATGTTGTGACATATATACGTAGTACAGGATGATTTTGTATATCTAATTAACATAACCACCAGTGTAAATACTTTATTTTTAAAATTTTCTTTCCAGCATAGGATCAGAGGTGAGGAAGACACAACATCTGTTCCAACACTAGGAGTACCTGGGACCAGAGGGACCCAGTCACTTAGGAACTCCACCAGCCCAGCAGCAATGGATGCTTCCAGTCTGTCTGGGCCAGTGCTCTGAGAAGACCTTGGGCACAAATTTTGCAGCCAGTCTTAAAACATCCAGAGGAAGCTCCACTCCCAGGAGCTCTAATGGGCCTAGGATCACAGGATCTCAGAATCACAAGATCACAGAGATAGCTTGATTCTGAGGAGTTCTGACATAACCAGGATCAATTCAGGTTCTTTACAGTTTTTGAGTCTTGCAAGCATAAGAGCATAAGCAACAGAGACCACGTTTACTTGGCATCATCAGAACCCAATTCTCCCACCATCGCAAGTCCTGGACACACCATCACAGCAGAAAAGCAAGATTCAGATATAAAATCACTTCTCATGATGATTATACAAGACTTTAAGAAAGAGGTAAATAACTTCCTCAAAGAAATACAGGAGAATACAGGTAAACAGCTAGAAGCCCTTAAAGAGGAAACACAAAAATCCCTTAAAGAACTACAGAAAAACGTAATCAGACAGGTGAAGGAAATGAACAAAACCATCCAGGATCTAAAAATAGAAATAGAAACAATAAAGAAATCACAAAGAGAGACAACCCTTTAGTTACAAAACCTAGGAAAGAGATCAAGAGTCATAGATGCAAGCATCACCAACAAGTATATAAGTGAGTGAAGATTCTCAACTTAAAGGGTCAGTAAATATCTTCAACAAAATTATAGAAGAAAACTTCCCTAACCTAAAGAAAGAGATGCCCATGAACATACTAGAAGCCTACAGAACTCCAAATAGACTATACCAGAGAGGAAATTCCTCCCATCACATAATAATAAAAACACGAAATGCACTAAACAAAGAATTTTAAAAGCAGTAAGGGGAAAAGGTCAAGTAACATGTAAAGGCAGGCCTATCAGAATTACACCAGACTTCTCACCAGAGACTATGAAAGCTAGAAGATCCTGGGCAGATGTCATACAGACCCTACAAGAACACACATGACAGCCCAGGCTACTATACCCAGCAAAACTCTCAATTACCATAGGTGGAAAAAACGAGATATTCCATGACAAAACAAAATTTACACAATATCTTTCCACAAATCCAGCCCTACAAAGGATAATAGATGGAAAACATCAACATAAGGAGCAAAACTACACCCTAGTAGAAGCAAGAAAGTAATCTTTCAACAAACCCACATAAACCTAATTCCACCTCTTACAACAAAAACAACAGGA
>JADRCC010239157.1:0-22172 GCA_019843855.1 Hylomyscus alleni
AAGGGGATACTTAGAGCTAAGTAATAATGCTTCGGCATAATGATGTGGTAATTACACTATTTGACAATTCTAAGTACAATTAAGTTTATAAAATGAAATTTCTCCAAACAATAATCTTTTCAAATTTATTTACTGTTATTTATTTTATTTGTATGTGTGTGGGGATTCACATGCTACTGGTCATACAGAAGGCCGGAGTACAACTTGTGAGCATGAGTTCCCTCCTTCCACCATGTTGGTCTCAGTGATTAGATTCAGGTCATCAGATTTGACGGCAAGTGCCCTTACCTACTGAGTCATCTCACTACCCTTTAAATTTATTTTAAATTGATATATGAAATAAAATGTTATATATCTATGCAATAGCATCATGTAGTTTTGAATAACAAGGTAGATTATGTAACACATATCAACATAAGCATTCAACTCCTCAAACTGTTTTCACTTTTATGGTAAAATCTTTCAAACTCCTTCCTTCTATATTTCTGTTTCTTAAATGCAATCTTCAATCACATTTTATTTTATTTTTTATTTATTCATTTATTTTGGTTTTTCGAGACAGGGTTTCTCTGTGTAGCCCTGGCTGTCCTGGAACTCACTCTGTAGACCAGGCTGGCCTCGAACTCAGAAATCCACCTACCTCTGCCTCCCAAGTGCTGGGATTAAAGGTGTGTGCCACCACTGCCCGGCTTCAATCACATTTTAAATAGAATACATATTTTAAATTTTATGACAGCTCTCAGCAATGCCCTCAAATTACTGGGTTATATTATAATGTGAAATTCTAGACTTAAATACATTTCATATGCTATAATCTAGTCCATGACTGATATGCAAATTACTTCATATTTAGTCATATTCTTCAAATCAATTTGTGAATTTGTTCAATGTAGCCCTACTAGTCTTCATTTTTTCATTGATTTCTGATAGAAATAAATATTCCAGACTTGAAGATTCATTTATTTTTTATTTGTATGTTTTTTTTTCTGTCACATGTATGTTTATACTACCTGTGTGTCTGGTACCAGCAAATACTAAAAAAAAAGGGGGGGTCAGATTCCCTGGGACTAAAATTATAGATGGTTGTGAGCCTCCATGCATGTGCTGGGAATCAAACCATGGTCTTTTGCAAAAACAAGTTATTTTAACTGGTGCAAAGTTATTTCTCCAGCTCCAGCTAGATTCCTTATATGTATGTATGTATGTATGTATGTATGTATGTATATATTCTGCCCCAGACTTGGTAGCAGACACTTACCTAAGAAATTGTGATTCCTTTTGTGGGAAACTGTGCTTAAAAAAAAATGCCTGCTGTTACTTATTTGGTCAGTTACTGACACTTATAATACATCAAAGTATTCAAATCAATTTTTCCACTAGGTCATTAATTCAAATGTTAAAGTTCTCATAAGTATTTGCTACTTGGCAAACATTGGGAAATTACTTCTTGTACTGAAACACAAGGTACAAATATATGGCTATAATAGCATCAGTGGGCAAGACCAATGAACTTTCTCCCAGTAGTTTCTGACACATTTCACACAGCCACAGGTATGTGAACCTGACTGGGAGTGGTGACGAAATGAAGAAACGACAGATAGATGGGCAGATCTAAGGAAAGCTGGGATCTATGGTCTGGGCTTTTAGACAAAGAAATCTTTGCACCTTCAAATCTTAGCATCTTTATAGAGTTGAACAGAGTGGTGGGGTTATTGCATACAACCAAACAAGGAGGCAGGGTTATTGCATAAGGATGAGCAGGGAGGCAGGGTTTATAATATACCACTGGATCAAAGAGACAGGTTTAGCTAATCTAAGTAGGAGCAGTCTCTGTAGAGGAGTAATCTTTAGGCTGTAACTCTCTCAAGGGTGTGTGGAAGCTGTGGTGGACATTTACTTTACATACTTTCAATGCATGTACTCAGACCCCCCCCCTCCGCCCCCACCAAATCAAGAATTTGACAGTTCACTCTGAGCCTTGCTCTAGTTGAGGTGTGCTTTACCATTTCCCTTTGGGTCTGAGGTTAGGGTCCTTGACATGCCCATGACCAAGTCAAAAACACATTCACTCGGGACCTCACACACTCAGGGCTTCCTCTGGTCTCACAAAGGTTTACATGTCAAAGGTTCCACTGCCTCTCAATAGCATCGCAGACTATCAATGAAGCATTTTCCAGTGCAGGGTATGGGTGAAGCCTTTAGCACATGATTTGGTTGAGCACGTTTCATATACAAGCTATGTCCATCTGATAGTGCAAAATGCATTTGGTTCTCCAAAGGTTCCAGGATTTTAACTGTTGCATCCTTGCTCAAACATCTAACTTCATCTAAAACTGAAGGCAATCTCAACTGTAAGTTTCTGTTAAAAAAAAAGTTTTATACTTCCAAGATACAATAACAGGAAAACAATGAGGAAGAACTGAACCTAAGGCATGGCAAAAGCACATGAGAAAGTCTGTCACCTAGTATACTATATGGCATGATATGAGCACTAAAGATCAGGAATAACTCCACCCTCACAATCTTGCTAGCTGAAGGACACATGGCCACTCTTTTTCTTTTTAATTTTTCTTTTTCTTTTTTTAAAACCTACAACATATTCCTAGGTGGTCTCCCATTCAAGTACTAACCAAGCCCAACCCTGCTTAGCTTCTGAGATCAGAAGCTGAGATCAGGCGCGTTCAGGTCACTGGGGCTGTAGACAAACATGGCCACTCTTGAGCTGACTTTGCTAATTGCCTTAAACTTCCCTCAGCAAACAAACTATCATTCTTGCTTCTCTTTGGGTTTCCATTGAATATTAGCCTCTACTCTCACAGCATCACACATCACCCTATTCTGGAAATAACTGACCTGAAATAACTGACCATCTCCTTAGAAGCCTCCATGAAATCAAAGCTTTCAGATTCTGAACTCTATGAAAGCAGCACCATGTGAATTACACTAAAGTTTCCAATGACATGAGCTGCATCTACAGAAACCTACCTAAACTTCAGTTGCAGTGGCCTGAGTTCTTTGATGGCTAAACACTGGAATATGAATCCTGGGAAAATAATTCCCAGGTGATCTTGAACAAATTTTCTTCTCAACTGAAAGATGTTTGCAATGTCATGTTGTTGTTTCTTTTAGCTATTTTCCAAGAGATTCAGAAGCAAAGAGGATCAGAGAAGAAAAATCAACAAACTTGCAAGTTGAGCAGATTTTAAAACAAAATAAAAACCTCTGTTAAAATGCTATAAACACTATTACTGATGCTATGTTATGCTTGCAGACAGGAGCCTAGCATGGTTATCCTCTGAGAGGCCCAACAAGCAGCTGACTGAGACAGACACAGATACAACCAAATATTGGACTGAGCCTGGGGAACCCTATGTAAGAGTTAGGGGAAGGACTTGAAGGAGCTGAAAGGGATTGCAACCCCATAGGAAGACCAACAGTGTAAACTAACTCGAACCTCTAGGGGCTGCCAGAGACTAAGCCACCAACAAAAGAGCATGGAAGGGTTGGTACAAGGTCCCCAGAACATATATAGTAGAGAACTGACTGCTTTGCCTGACCTCAGTGTAAAAGGATACACGTAATCCTGTAGAGACTAATGCCCCAGAGATGGGGTAGGGTGGGAGGTGCATCCTCTCAGAGGTGAAGGGGATGGGAGATTAGGTAAAGAACTCTGAGGGGACCAGAAGGAAGAGCAATATTTAGGATGTAAATAAATAAAATAATTATAAAGAACAAAATTATTATGAAAAATCCTATAAAGGGGATTTCAATTTCTAAAGAGACTAGCATCATGAGCAGACATCAACTGCTTTGCACTAGAATAATGGAAAAGATTCCTGGGAAATCCTTGTTTATTACAGGCTCAAAGGTATAAAAATGTTATTAGAGGGCTACTGAAGTGTCAAAGAGTTCAATTAAACCATAAAGTACGTGAGCACAATAAGTAATAGGACAATCAGTAAAGTGCTTGCATTACAAGAAAACCTGAGGCCAACCCCGAAAACCTACTTTAAATAGTCATGCATGGTTTCACTGATGGTCTGATCTATGGGTATAGCAACATGTCATTAGGAGTCATTGTGTTGCTATGTTCCTTTAGAAGAATAATAGTAGGCTTTCCAAATAGGCCCATGACCTTCTATTCTCAAGTAATTGGCCACTTTAATATTGACAGGCATGGGTTCCATCTCAAGAGAGGGCCTTAAAATAAATTGCATTTTGCTCCCATAACTTTTTTGTGTCGTTGTTGAACCACTACATATTGCAGGCAGCTCACTGTTGTAGATCACATGGTTTATAACTGAGTGATACTCATGATTATTCTTTTCTTCTAGAAGCAGAAAATTACCCTCTAGGACCATGAATTCTAGTCAGTGCGGTGAAGCTTATAGTTGGGCACCAGCTCAATTTCTCCACATTCAGTGGCATAAAATAAATGGTGTCTTTAGCCACAGGGACTTACAATCAGGCTGTGGAGAATAACTAATAGCCTTGGCAATAGCCAATGATGCTTGGGACAATCTTTAGGACTCTATGCCCAAAGATTCAACAAGATATAACCCAGTCATGTCACTGGAGGTTTTACTTCATCATTTAAGGTGTCTAGTTGGGACATTGACTTTCTGTGGTAGTTTAAAAGAAAATGACTATCATAGGCTTGTGTACTTGAATGCTTAGTACCTAATTGATGGACTGTTGGGACTAGGGGGTATGACCTTATTGGAGTACTTGTAGCCTTGTTGGAGGATGTATATTACTGGGGGTGGAGTTTGAGTTTTTAAAAGTCGACACCAGTCTCAATCCTTCTTTCTGCCTGCTGCCTGTGGACCAGGATATAAAGTTTTTAGCTACTTCTTCAGCACCATGCCTGCCTGCATACCACCATGCTTTTCATCATAATGGTAATGAACTAAACCTCTGAAACTATAAGAAGCCCTTGATAAAATGTCTTCCTTTATAAGTTGCCTTAGTTTTGTATCTCTTTAAAGCATTAGAACAGTAACTAAAATACTCCCTTTATTTGTTGACTCTAAAGGAGTACACATGGCTCCAGTTGTATATGTAGCAGAGGATGGGCTTGGCTTACACCAATGGGGGGAGAGGTCCTTGGTCCTATGAAGGCTCGATAGTGTAGAGGAATGGAGGGCAGGGAGGTGGTAGTGAGTAGGTGGGTGGAGGAACAGCCTCATAGAAGCAGGGGGAGGGAGGATGTGATAAGAGTGTTTCCAGGAGGGAGGGAAACCAGGAAAGGTGAATAACACTTGAAATGTAAATAAAGAAAATATCCAATAAAAAAGACTCCTTCCATTCATATGTAAATATAGGAAGTTGCTATACTAGCAGGTTTCCATATTTTTAAAATTCCCATTATTTGGTGTCTTTTCACATATTCCCTCTTCTACCCTGCCCCTCCCATCCGCCTCAACATTTATTCCTCCTATTCCATTTTCCCTTTTATTTATTTATAACACTAAACTCTATTTCTGCTTCCTTGAGAGAGACCTTTTCTGCCTTGGTCCCTTACTAGCTACCTAATCTCTGATTATTTGGATTGAAACATGTACATTTACATCATTATCTTTCAGTAGATGGGAATTAACACAGAAACTCAATTGGACAATATGCAGAGAGTGAGAGACTTCAGAGCACTCAACATAAATGAGATGTCTTTATCAGACCCCACCCACGAAGGCTCAGGGCTCTATATGAAAGAGGACATGGATAGATTTTAATATAGAGAGGTGGTTGATGACTCCAAGGAAATGGTGTATTCCAGACATAGCAAGACTGATGCATATATGAACTCACAGAGACTTTCACAGCACACACAAGATCTGTACAAGTTTAAACCTCAAAATCCCAGCACAGAGAAGGGAAGGGGGCCACAAATTCCTACCCTTAGCCAAGAAACTACTTTCAGTTCATACCTGCTGGGAAAGGAAAAATCAGTTTTCTCAAATGACATGCCTTTGGGTAAAGCAGCCGTAAGCTAAGACAGGCTCTATGACTGGGAGGAGTTGGCCAGGATGTTTTTGTTGTTGCTGCTGTTGTTGTTTTGTTTTGTTTTAGTTTTTTATATACTCTTTGTTTCGTCTGGGTATTTTTGTCTCATTTGTTTGCTTGTTTGTTTTGATTTTCATTATTTGTTTTGTTTTTTGAGAGGGGGGTGAGGAAGGAAGGGCATGAATTTAGGTGGGTAGGGAGGTAGGGAGAATCTGGGAGGAGTTATGTGAGGGGAAATATGATCAAAAATATATAAACATTTTTAAATAAAAAACAATTTTAAAAGATTATTTACCATAAAAAACTCAAGTGAAATGGTATAAGCTCATAATTGCAACTCTGGTAAGGCAGACAAAAATAATCCCGGTGGCAAGCTGATGAACAGCCTAGCCTATATGACCTGTGCGATATTGGTCACATTAAATATTCTCACATCTATACCAGAATGCACAAAATTTTGTGTAATCATTGATTTTGTCCAACTCTTTTTGTTTTGTTTTGTTTTGTTTTTTTGAGACAAGGTTTCTCTGTGTAGCCCTGGCTGTCTTGAAACTCACTCTGTAGACCAGACTGGCCTCGAACTCAGAAATCCACCTGCCTCTGCCTCCCACGTGCTGGGTTAAAGGTGTGTGCCACCACTGCCTGGCATGACAGTAAAAGATTGTTTCAAAGTAAACAGATAAGGTGGGTGGCACCTAAGGAATGACAGGCTAGCAATGACACAATGGCATATGTGTACATGCACCTACATAATCATGCACACATATGTACTCACACAAAAATCTTAGTAGAATAATAAAGTAACATAAATATTTGACTAAGGAGATTAAATTGACCTGGCATGGAGGCTCATGACCTTAATATGAATACTTGCGAGGCAGAGACATGGGATCTCTGTGAGTTCAAGGCCAGCCTAGTATACAAAGTGAGTTTCAGGACAGCCAGGGTTATGTAGAGAAATCCTTTCTCAAAAAAAAGGAAAATGGAAAAAAAAGAAAGTGAAATTGATCATTTTTACTGTAACACACTCTACTTGAGACACTCAGTTCACTGAATATGAAATTCAGAATTTATGGAAAACCACATGAACCTCCGCAAAAGAGTCTGAATCTTCAGTCTAGGAATATAGAAACAATACAAAAGGGCGGTGGTGGTGCACACCTTTAATCCCAGCACTTGGGAGGCAGAGGCAGACAGATTTCTGAGTTCGAGGCTAGCCTGGTCTACAGAGTGAGTTCCAGGACAGCCAGGGCTATACAGAGAAACCCTGTCTCGAAAAACAAGCAAACAAACAAAAAAACAAAAAACAAACAAACAACCCCCCCCAAAAGCAATAGAAAGGAAATAAGCTTTAGAATAACTTAAAGAATAGTGTGCCTGTCAGCAAACTCAAAGAATGTTAAGACTGTGAACAACACAGAACCCAGGAAGTGTTTACTCATAGGGAGGTTGTGGCAGCATCTGCATAGCATAAGACATTGCTATTCTCTTTACAACGATGTTTCAACACACTACAAAGTGTAAGGTTCCAAGGTGTCTTTATCATTGAGTTGGATTTTGAATATGAAGGTCATGGTATACTTCTACATAAAAACAGACCAAAAAAATACAAACTATATGAATACAGTATACTTTTCCCAATTCAAGTTAAACTCTAACCAGCTTTTTATTCAAACTCATGGTTCTCTCTATATCCTTTGGGTAATTCCAGAATGTTTGCCATTCTTCCATACCACCATGAATACAATGTTTTTAACAATTTACAGTCTACAAAGTAATTCTTAATAATAAAATATTATGTTTATAAAAATGGTTCATGGAACATTTTAATGACTTTTTTGCTATAATTTGTAGCCTTAGGATGTATGTAACTTGTTTGATTCCAAGAGCACTCAGAATAGTGCACTGGTATTGGGCTATGGCATCAACATAACACATTTTATGTTTTTACTTAATTTAATTTCACATTTTTGAGTATTCATTTATAATGCTTACCTTACTATAAAGTAAAATTTTATGGACTTCAGAGGTGGCCCACTATCCACATGGTGTCTCAAAAACTTTTAGTTCCAGTTCTAGGTGTTCTGATGCTCTCTTCTGACCTCCTCAGACACTGCATACACACAGTGTACAGACAGAGAAACAAGCAAAATATTCATATTAATGTGCATATATATGTTACAAAATAACAATCTAAAAATCAGTAAAATGAATTTCACTGTATCTCATCCTCCCGCTATAAAATTAATCATTATAAGTAGTTATATACTTATAAAATAGAATCAGCAAATTAGTGGTATATGAGATTCTCACACTAGACCCTTCACAACAAAATCATTTTTAATAACATCTACTCGTTAAAAAATATTAACAAGAGCTGAGAAATTGATAAGAAAGAATTTTAGAATCTGCACAGATGACAAAAATAAAAAGGACATGTTGAAAAAATACAAGTCTTACATTATGTACATCAACTTACTCCCAAGCTCTTGAAGCATAGTACAGAGATAAATGTTCTTTGCATGAAAGAAGGAGCTTGAGGTAAGGACCCCATTTTGCTGTATACTCTAGCACTAGTCCCACACCAAAGATGCTTATTGACAGGAACCTTCCCCCAACAGACTGATGTTTAATTCTTCTCCATTTTGAACCTATGCCCAGGATTCTTTTTTGTGCTAGATGATGTTCTGATGAACCAGGAAATGGACTAAAAATCTGTAGACGCAGAACTTAGGTGATCTATGTGCAATGTTAGGTTGGTACATATACTCAAAGACCTCATTAAGGCTCCCATGGTCCCAGGCTTCAGTCTGGCACTTTGAAATCTAATCACTGTCTCTTCTCAGCATCAGATAACACTGTGTGGCTTCAGCACCAGGTTAGCTCTGTGTGAGACAGAGCTCACTCAGATTGCAAGTTTACATGCTAGATCCTAGCAATATATAAACATTAAGTTTATGACAGTAAAAACAAAAAATTTCACCAAGTCAACTTTTATGAACTCATGACCATGCCTGTCCTAGTGCTAGTGATCAATGGGAAGATAAGACTGGAGCCCTTCCCCAGACTCATTTATATGGCACCAGTCAACAAATCTCTTTACTGAGCCTCAGTGCTAGGTCAGCCTCACAACCTTATGACCAGACCTCTACTGTCACATCAGCTCCTACACTACTAGGATCCTTGCTTGTACCAGAACCAATTTGGTCACTAAGTACTCATATTTTAGACTGATGCTCACAAATCCATGTTTTAGAACTACCTCCACGATAATGATCTATAATTGTAACCCTGAAAACCCAATTAGTAAACACTGAACCTATGCTGATCCCCAGTCGAATCAGAATCCAAGTCCACGCATATGACCCAGGCTCCATACCTAATCTTCTATTCCAAAATCCCATATTTGATCATGCCAACACATTCATGAGGTTTATTTCAGAAGATACTAGGTCTAAGATAGCTCCTATAAACTCACAGTTCAACAGCACACTTGTAGGCATAGGATCTAGACCTACCTATATACTAACTCAGTCACAAATTTAACCTAAGGAAGTTTTCAGATAATGTATCTGGCACTGTATGCCAGATAATGTATCTCACTGGTTGACTTGAGGGGAATTTGGAAACCCTGGGTATTGGAGGATTTTCCATACTGACAGTAGTCTATAAAGACTGGATGAGTACCTATTGCCTCAAATGCACAGACACCAAAGTCAAACCTAAAATGATAAAAAATTAGGAAAATGTGACACTGACAAAGAAAACAACTAAAGTATCAGCAATTAACCCTAAATAGATATCAGTGTTCTGCCTAACAAATGATCAAAAATAATGGTCTAACAAGGTTCTGGGCTGCAAGATAACACAAAAACAAAACAAGCCAAAATGTACAAAGAAAATTCATGAACAAGTATAAATCATAACAAAAAATGAGCATTGAAGAATAAAATGACCAACAAACAGCAAACAATGTGGCAGGATAAGGTGGCTCAACAGGAAAACCATACTAAGCCTGGATGACCTCAGTTCAGGTCACTGGATACACATTGTGGAAAGAAAGGTCTGACTACCACAAGTTGTCTTCTACCTCCATACATGCAATGTGGCAAATGTGTGTCCCATGCCCATACACACACAAATCAGTACATATACAAATGTAATTACAACTTTAAAAATAATTAGCAAATACACAGATAGTTCATTAGACAATGTTCATTTAAAGGAACTCATCCAAAGTGACTGAAGAAAGACTATGAACTTCATGGGACAACACAAAACATACATATTGGGAACTGCAGAAGAACACACAAAGAGAAAGGAGAAGAAAATGTATATGATGAAATAAAGATACAAAACTAGTCACATAAGGAAAGAAGTCTGAGAATCCAGAGCCACAGAAATCTCCAAAAGAAACCCACATTGATTAAAACTATATTTTTAAAAAAGAACTATTACAGGCAAATTTTAATTACATTTTCATTACTATTATTGTAGGGGCACAAGTGTATACCTTTCAGTGTCAGAGAACAACTTTTGGGAGTCAGTTCTGTCCTTTCACTGTAGTATTCAAGCATAAAGATGAGATTGTCAGGAAGCCATCTCAGCAGGACATAATTATATTGTAGAAATGAGAGATAAAACATCATGTGAACACTAAGAAAAGGAGATTTGATAGGTAGATGGCAGAATATTGAGAGGGAAGATAGCTAAACATTGAAATCAAACATCTCCAAAATATAGAAATAAAACAAAGTTTCCTGAGTTCTGGGAGAGGTGGTTAGATGGGAAAGGAAAGGGAATGAAAAAATTAGTAAATAATTTAAAACCAGGTGAAATTCAGAAACATTTGTAAAAGAACACAGAACTCTTAACAATGAGTACTCAGCAACATGGTAGACAAAGGGAAACCCTCCTTTAGCTGTCAGGTTTAAGGAAACTGCAAAATCCACAGATGAAGAATCTGTGAAAATGTAGTTTAAGATAGGAGAGCTGTGATCTGTGCTACAAGCAGGCACTAGAGAAGAGTTCCCTGTACTTTTTAGCTTATTTATTGGTGCCATGTCAGGGGAGCAAAATAATAGGATTCTTTCTGTCAAAATGGCAGAAAGTGAGTTGAGATGCAGATGCTCCAGACTGGTACATCTCCATCTCCTGATGGCCCTTCTTCATTGACTGCCTAACTTTCCCCAAAGTCAGTATGGGTCCAGAAAACTGTTGGGATTTGGATGCCAGTTTGTGGATGTAGATCTACACATGGGAAGTGCATACTCTGGGACAAAAGCAGAGTTTGTTCCTCTTGGGAGTTACAGACTAACCTATGTATGGTTACAGCTCCAAAGAACTATCTTAGATAAGGAAATCCTCATCAAATCTTAGCTCTATATGGAGATGCAGGCACTTTAAATTGCTCTTCTGCTATGGATCTCAGGAAAGGAGTTGACACACATTAAAGGAGATACATTTAAACAAGTTGCAATCCTAATCATTATTCAACACATGGATAGAAATACAGGAAGAAAAGAAGAAAGAAGATGAGGAGATGGAAGGAAGGAGAAAAATAGGAGAGATATGGTAAGACTTTTTTCATATAATAGAAGACTGAAAATACAACTGTTGTAAACAAACAGATCAATGCAAAATAAAATGAATATATGCATGGACTAGATTGTGAAATAAGGAAATGATATCAAGGAAGTGATTATAAGTAAAAATGTAAGTCAGACATTTTTAAGTCTACACTGAAGGAAGCATAGAGAGAATTGTAGACCTTAAAGACAATGACTAAAATTTTATAGTCATTTCAATTTTTTTATTAATCATTCCATTCGTTTATATCTCAAATGATATCCCACTTCCCAGTTACCCCTCTACAAGCCCCCCATCCCACAACCTCATTCTCCTCCCTCCTCTTTGACTCTATGAGGGTAGTCCCTACCTACCCACCCTCTCCTGCCATATCCCTTCTGCATCCCCCTATGCTGGGGCATCAAACCAAGGGCCTCTCCTCCCACTGATGTCAGACAAGGCCATTCTCTGCTACCTATGTATCTGGAGCCATGGATCCCTCCCTGTACACTCCTTGGTTAGTGGTCTAGTCCCTATGAGTACTGAGTGGTCTGGCCTGCTGATGTTGTTCTTCCTATAGGGTTGCAATCTCCCTCTGCTCCTCCAGTTTTTCCGCCAGCTCCAATTTTATTACACATATTTCATCTCGTAGGTTAGTATGTAACTCCCAAGATGAACAAACTGCTTAATGAAAATTCCTGACTTTCAGACACTTAGAACAGAGATAACATAAACTACCAATGTGTATTGCTACCAGATAAGTTTTTGGTTTTCTTTTCAACCTCCATGTACTTTACTTCATGTTCAATGAGCAATACACTATAATCTTCTGAGTTCTGCAATTTTGGCTTGTAAAAAAATATTGATATAAATAAAAGGAAAGGAAATGGTCTCTGCTGCCTTAGTATGTGGAGTTTATATAATAGAAGAATGGCTTATTCTTCCAATGGCTATAAATATTTTGTTTATGAACTGGGAACAAAAAGTGAGGAAGAACAAGCAAATAATTAATGATGTATAGGTAGGTTTATTCTGGAGTATACTGTGATACTAAAATGAGCCAAATGCAGGAGAGCAAATAATATTTGTTCTCATTTGTGTGTGGAATTCATAAATGTTAGTCTCATAGAATAAGCTACTAGAAGAATGGTTACCATGGTTACATTAACACTGATAGCCATGAACATCAACATTGACCCCTGCCACTGTATAGCCATGGACCCAAACATGGCCTTCAGCAACAGCTTGGGCTAGGATCTTACCATGACTCCAAATAGTGGGGCTGGCTACTCACAATATGCTACTCCTCTCCACTCTCCACCCTCCAGTTCTTTCTCTCTTCATAATGGCCAAGTTCCACTTCTCTTTTCTATCTGTTTACCACATTCTTTTTTTATTAAGAATTTTCTTTTTTTTTAAGATTTATTTATTATTATACATGAGGATACTGTAGCTGAGTGGTAGCTGACGCACCAGAAGAGGGCATCAGATCTCATTATGGATGATTGTGAGCCACCATGTGGTTGCTGGGATTTGAACTCAGGACCTTCGGAAGAGCAGTCAGTGCTCTTACCCACTGAGCTGCCTGTTTACCACATTCTTAAACATGGTGGTGGTTCCCTCTGCAGGTTGACCACATGCTGGCAGGGCCCTGGATGACAAACTTGGCAGCAATCAGGTATCTATGGCTTATATGTGCACTGTGCAAAAAAAGGGCAGCTCTCTGGGTGGTATGGCAATCGGCAGGTGTCTGTCTGTCTTCATCCTCTCCAACTGTACTTCCTAGTAGTAGCCAGGGCTCTGCATGTCTATGCTGGCCCTGTGCCATGGGACTGAATGCAGGTCTGTGGGCATCTTTCCTTGCCCACACAGCCTGGAATGATGGAACGCAGGTTTCTGTCTATCTTTCTCCTCCTTTGCTCTCTGGATTTGATTTGATTTGATTTGATTTGGTTTTTGTGTCCTAGGCATAAAACAGCTTTGTCTATTGTGGTGGTTTGAATATGCTTGACCCAGGGAGTGGCACTATTAGGAGATATTGCCTTGTTGGCGTGGAGGAGGGGGGCTTGTTGGAGTAAGTGTATCACTTTAGGGGTAGGTGTTATCTCTAAGTGCATTGAAATTATGCAAATTTAATAGTAAGAAAGCTAAGTCAATAAAAAATAGCTGACAGACAAAAACGGTATAAGATAAAATATCATTTAAATACTATACATGTCTTAGAGTTTTACTGCTGTGAACAGACATGATGACAAAGGCAAGGCTTATAAATGACAACATTTAATTGGGGAAAGCTTACAGGTTCAAACATTCAGTTTGTTGTCCTCAAGACAGGACATGGCAGCATCCTGGCAGGCATGTTGCAAGAGGAGCTGAGAGTTCTACATCTTCATCTGAAGGCCGCTATGAGAAGATTGGCTTCCACATGGATAGGAGGAGGGTCTCATTGCTTACCCCTACTGTTACACACTTCCTCCAACAAGCCCACACCTAAAAAGGGAATAGTTCCACTCACTATCACTCCTAGTGACCCTCTAGGAAAATTTTTGCTTCCTGTCCCCACAACTCTAGGTTCTGCTGGCCTAGAAGTTTTGGTTCCAGAGGGTGGAGTTCGCCTATCAGGAGCCACAACAAACATTCCATTGAACTAGAAGATCAAACTTCCCCCTGGTCATTTTGGGCTTCTAATGCCCTTAAACCAACAGGCTAAGAAGGGAATAACAGTGTTAGGAGGAGTGATAGATCCAGATTACCATGGAGAAACTGGATTGCCTCTTCACAATGGAGGTAAGCAGGATTATGTCTAGAGTGCAGGAGATCCCTTAGGGCATCTCTTAGTACTTCCACGTCCTGTGATTAAAGTCAATGGGAAATTACAACAGCCTAATCCAAGCAGGATGAGAAAAGATGCAGACCCATCAGGAATGAAGTTATGGGTCAATCCTCCAAGAAAAGAGCCAAGACCTGCTGAGGTGCTTGCTGAGGGGGAAGGAAATACAGAATGGGTAGTAGAGGAAGGTAGTTATAAATACCAGCTAAGGCCATGTAATCAGTTGCAGAAACGAGGATTATAAAGTAATATGAATGCTTCTGTCTTATTTTGTTAAGAATACATTTTTCTTTCTTCCAATTTCTTTAACATCAATTGGTATGTAAGTTGAGACACTAAAAGAATGTTCCCAAGGGACATTGACCCATTGTAAATTTACAAATGAGTTTGCAATTGTATGAGGAATAGTTATATCATGTTAGGCATATTCATAATTTTGTTATTGTTTCATGTAGACATGAGATATTATTTGTGTCAAGTTGACAAGGGGTGGATTGTAATGGCTATTCCTGGTTGTCAACTTGACTATATCTGAAATGAACTACAATCCAGAATTAGAATGCTCACTTGTGACCCTAATCTGGATGCTGAGAGATACAAGTTTCTGGCCTGAATCTTGGCGTGGAGATCTTGAGGTATAGTGGCTATGAATCCCAGAAGATTAAGATAAGAAGATCTATGAGTTCAAGGTCATCTGAGATTAAAGGTGTGGTGGCACACACCTTTAATCTGGGTCACACCTTTGCTGGAGACCTATATAAGGACATTGGAAGAAAGAAGGCTGGCTCTACTTCACCTGCTTGCCTTGTGGGACTGAGCAACTGCTAGATCCTTAGACTTCCATTTACAGCTGCTGCCGACCATTGTTGGGAGTTGGACTTCAGACTGTAAGCCATCAATAAACTCCTTTACTACATAGAGACTACCATAAGTTCTGTGACTCTAGAGAACCCTGACTAATACAAAATCCAAATAAAATAACACTATAATCCTGTATTCTATCCGATTATCAACAATTTAAAATTCTTGATTACCACCATATCCTTTTCACTAAGTCATCAAAAATATTAAAGTGAAAAATTGTACAATTTCAAAAATAGCAGTTATAAGAGGAAGATAGAGCTCAGCTCATAGAATATTTGTTTACTATGTCCAAGGCCCAGGGTTCAGATCCCAGTGCCATAAAACAGCGGATGTATCAGCAGATTTTTAAGTATTTATTTTATATATGAGTATATCTGATTACATATATGAATATTGGCGTAAATGCTCATGAAGGCCAAAAGAAGGCATTGGATCCTTTGGAGCTAGAGTGACAGGTGGTTGTGAGTCATCTAATTTGGGTGCTAGGAACTGAACTTGGGACCTATGGAGGAGTAGCAAGTGGCCTTAACTACTTAGCCATCTCTCCATCTCCAAAGAAATTTTATCCATACATAGGCTCAATGATACATACTCGAAGACGCCTATTACAAGATTAGTGATAGAAAAATGTTGAATCAATTTAACTGTTAATAAGAGACCAAGAGTTAAATAAGCTGAAATACATTTGTACTATGGATACTGTTAAAAAGTATGAGATACAATTTTACGCACTACTTTTGAGAAGATATGGAAGACATCCTATTAAATAAAAGAGATACAGGGTAGAACAGAGGCCAGAATTTGCTTTTTGTTTTTGAAAAGTAACTGTGGAGGACAGATTCTGAGGTAGTCATTATGATCCTGCCTCCTAGTAGTCATTTTTTTGTACCATAATTTCCTTCAGTGTAGGCAGGACTTGTGTCTTACTTGAAACAAATGCAATGCTGAAACTTTATGTTCATCATTATATTATATATGTTTATACCAAATAATCTGCAAGGAGACATTCCCTCTCTTTTGTTGATTTTAAAAAAAAAAACAAAACAAGCAGATATGTTAGGAAATCATACATAGTAAGGAACTTTTAGAAGCCTTTGTTTACCAACACACACCAGAAGGCCTCAGTTCAACAGTCCACAAGTAACTGCATTCTTCAAAGAGCCTACGAGAAATCAGAATAACACCTATTCTCAGTAGAAATTTGTGTGTGTTTTGCATCAGGCTCAGCTGATACCTCCTTTACAGCTTTGTGGGTTGCTAAAGCAGAGGGAATAGCGAACTCATGGTTAGACTATGGACTTACTGAATCTGTGAGATTACAAATGTATGATATGTGGCTAATGCAAAAACAGCAAATTCAGTTCATAATACACTTATTTATGCATTTGGACATACAACTTCCTTAAAGTATATACATGGTGATATAGTACCTATAGGCGAAGGGTAGGGTTAAAGAATCAATAATAGGAAAGGTAGTTTTACTTTTTAAGCCTCTCCAAATTAAAACATGTCAAACCATGAATCTGTATTATGTCATACAAAATAAAAAGGTAGGAATGGAGACTATATAATATATATATATATATATATATAATATATATATATTATAGATAACTATATTATCTATAGTTAACTATCAGGAAAAACATGAAATCTTCACCATTGAAGGTACTGTTTAGATAAGTTTAATGATGTTGACCTTTCATGTTATGAATAGAAAAACTAAGACACAGACAAGTGGGATACCCTCATATTTACGCTCTGCATGGTTCCATAACATTATTGTATAGCTTACAGTGAAAAGATGGAAATACAATACAGTTAGAAAAGTTCAAGAGCAGTGTGATAGAGCACAAAAGAACACATTGACTATCAGGAGCAGATTAAAAAGGAATTTCCTGAACAGAGTCAAACTCTTGTTTTCAACTATTAAGGAGACAAGAAACACTGGGTGTATACTATTTTACATAATTCTTTCTATATAAGTATGTGCCAATGATGTAAAGGAAATAGTTCTGTGGTGTAAAAGTCAAAAGAATATTATCATTCTAGCTAAAAAGTATTTTAAGTGAGCTAAGCAGCTTGCTTCAGAGAAGATTAATTTGAAATAAAACTTACTTTATTAAAATCTCTCAAATGCACCCAATTTTGTGGTATGTTGTCTTAGACAAACTTTTTGTGTTGGGTCAACATGGCTCAAATTCTAGCATTACCACTTATTTGTGAATCCTTTAGGCTTCTGTTTTCTTATTGGTAATAATTCCACCTTTCTCACAGGATCTTTTCAGAAGATTCTATAAGATATAAATTTAGGTTCCACAGTAATTGTTCAGTAAATGTTAGGGTTTCATATGTACACATATCTTTAAAATGGAGACCCCACTAAACATACTGAAATGATTTTCGCATAGCCATGTGCCATATTGATGCTATGTGAAACTCAAAGGAGAAACCTCAACAAAGAAAGATGAAACTCAGTCACATAACCAGTAAGAATATGATAGAGCATGGTTAAAAGCTCTGCTTGTTTCCATTGGAATGCTTCTTTTTCCATGTCTAATGGCTGAAGCAGAACTTGATGTAACTAGATATCAGACACTGTATTGCCTGCAGCGACTTCCTCTACTGTTTCTACTTGTGCACCAAGCAAAGGGCATATAATTGTTTATTATTGTAACAGTAGTGAGATCTGAGCAAGGAGGAATTTCCACTTGCTTTACACAGCCGTTTTATTCGCTGTTTTCCTCTCTGCAGGTCTGTGTCTGCCACATGTTCCACTGTTTTCTTTTGTGTTACTTAAACTGGGCCCAAAGCTTGCAACTTGATGCTTCCTTAACTGCCCCCCACAGGCAGAGTGTCACAAGGGCACTCTTCTGGCATGTGCCTTCCCTCCTGGACACATGTTTGTCAAACTGTCACTTAACCTTTAGACCATTAATTTGTTAGCAGATTTTCAGCAGGCCTTATAAGGGCATAACAAACCTGACAGACCTACACACTTCCAGGAGGATTTCCCATTTAAAGACCTTTCCACCTGGAGCTGCCAGCTTCTGAGGAATGTGTGCTCTTATTGCAGGTGGCTGGGGCAAGTGTTCGCAGAAAACAGATCAGTGTGCAAGCCCCCAGAAGCCCACTAGCCAGGAACAGTTTATACAGAGATGGCTGCAATAAACAAATGTTCCACAAGACATGCAGAGGTGTTTAGGAATGCTAGTTATCACTTTGGTGGAGTTCAAGGAAGTTTTTAAGGAGACAGGGTAAAAAAAAAAAACTAGGGAAGAGTAAGCATAGAAAGTACAATTATGAAATGGAATATTGGTCAGAATGAAACAATTAAAAAGCATGCCTGCCTCACAACTTTACAGTTTCATTAGAGTCTACTTTTTAAGTAAACAGCACTAGCTCTCGGACAATGTTAAGTGGTAAACAGACAAACTAGACTAGATTTTCTACAGTGAGAGTTACAGTGGATGGGTTTGAGTGCATTAGAGAAACTCTAAAATCAGTTTTGTCCCACATTTAATCTTCCAAGAAAAAAGTTATTGAGCTGACTTAAAACACATTTTAGATTGCTTTATATGCTTCCCATTTTCTAAGAAATTTAAAATAGGTTATGCATTAACACATAAAGAAAAAATGAGCATTCTAAGGAAGAAACTATGTAGAATTGTCTCTATCAGTGTCTCTCAGATCCAAGTTAACCACCAGAAGCTTCTGAACTTGCTGCCCACCTGCAGAGTAGCCATTTCTGCTCACTTGGAGTGGGGCATGAAATTCTACCTTTCTAACAAGCTCTTGAAATAGCATCAATGCCTCTGGCTCAGGGACCGCACCTCAAGAATCATTGTCCTAAAGAAAACAGAAGGGATGTTAACAACCCTGAGGTTAGTCACTTACTGCAAATTGACCCTAATTTTGAAGAGAATTAAAACATTTGAGAAACTCCTTGCTTATTTTATCTTTTAGAGTTTAGGAAGCTATGTGAAAAAAATTGAAAAACTGTGTTGTATTTTTCAAATTCTTATGAGACAATGTATACATTAATCTGCAGAGACATAAAAATATATATTGAAACCAGCCCTAAATGTTCCCTTGAGAGGAAAAGACAAAAACAGAATCAAGGACAGCGGGAAACAGCTGTTGTTATAACCTCAACCCCAGTTTGTGCCTCCCTCCCAGTCATTTTTGTCATTCTATGGCTATTCTTTTGCCTTTCAGAAGAAAACCTTATTCCTAAAAGATTATCACAGCGCTCGAATAAGCTATCATCTGGGAAACTTTGTGAGCAAAATTCCTTCGTATCTATTTTGCAATACTTAGTGTCAGATTATAACTGAGAAAGCTCTAAGTACAAACCAACCTGCATCTTAGGAGGAAAGGACTTCTTAAATGGGGTCTCAGTTATCAAAAGAAAAGTCGATTGTGCTAAAGGAGGGAGAATTGTCATAGTACATAATGGAGTACAACTAATGAATTTACAAGAGTGTTAAATAAATGAAGACTTCTGAAAAAAGTAAAATAAGACGAACAATCCTCAAAGAATGATAGATTACTTGGATCATAGTAGTGACTGAAATAAAAAATATAGTTGGAGATCAAACAAAAAACAGCTCAGGAAAGGGTCACTCATCAGTGATGATAGCCTAGTACCCTAATGATGACTCCCTTTACTATATCCCTGTCTTCATGTAGAAAACCACATGCAAACAAAGTTAACAATAAGTTATGCCTGGAGCCACACATGATTGAGTTGAGTTCATCTTAAGGGCTGGTCTTGTAAGAAATATGAGGAGTTTGTGTCAAAGACAAAAGATGAACTTATTCAAGAAATAATTTGGCTTCGTACATTACGGTTAAATGTAGCCTTAAGACCTAGGTATTGAGTAAATGTAGCCCATATTCTTAAGACCTAGATATTGATTCTCTCACTAAACTTGGTTTAATTTAATGTAACTTATAATCATGTGATACTTGTTATTTTCCCAAAAGAATGCTGGATAAATGAAAATTAGATGCTTATTGTCTCAAAGATTTGAAAAACTGAAGTATAAAGCAACTACAGCGGGACTTGGTGCTCGGTCTTCAGCACCTCAAACCAGAAACATGTGAGGAGACTAGTCGGTTTTTCCTTCACTATCACCCTGGTGGCTTGGCTTTACCTGGGTTGAGTAGTAGAAACAAAACAAAGAAGCAATATAGCTTATATATCTCTTTCCATTAGCATTTTATTGTGTTGAGACAAGTTATGATTATATAGCTTGGACTGGTCTTGAACTCTAGCTCCCTGGGTGCTAGATACAGACATGTATCACTGATCCTGGTTGCTATTTTTCTTCAAATGAAAAAATTGAAGCCATGATAAATGTTCTAAGATATTCCATGAATCTCTAATGGTAGCATTTTTATATACCACGATAGAGCACATACTGATTCCTCTCAATTAAGGACAAAAGAAGCTAAAATGTAAGAAACTGACATTTTTCTTCTTCAGGTATCACCAATATGTCTTATTATTCATTTTTCTTTTATTACTGTGATTTATTAATCTCTTATTTGTTTATTTACTATTGTCTTCTGAACATCTGACCCCTCATAATATGTATACAACCCAAGTATCTATCACTTTGCTTAATTGGTAATAGGTTTTCAATGAATATCTTCTGGGTTAATTGATGAATCACACAAGAAGAAAATAGGAAAATGATTTGTGAGCTCTGCATCTCCTCTTGTTTTTTATTTTACCATTTCATCCCACACATGGAGATTTTTTAAATTAGTCATATTCTAAAACCACAGCTCCATCTGTTTTTTTTTTGATGTATTTATCTAGACTTTTGCTCATTGTTTGAATCCCAGAAAGTACTTAAAATTAAAGGATCAATTTTTCAAGTAACATCCCTCAATTTACTTTGCCTTTTCTGGCCACACTATCTGCAAATAGTGTAAGCATAGGTGTCTGGGTAAACATCTAGATTCATTATGTGTATATAGATTTTGGAACTAGTATGTTCATCAGTTTTTAATAGAACCTACATTAATATCTGTTTGTGCTTAGGGTAATTAGATTATCCTACAAGGCTTAGCTTTCTTGCTTCTAAGAGCCATGTGTTCATAATGCCATTTACTACATTAGCTTAGTCTTTTACAAAAATATTACAAACATATTAAGGTAATTGTTTCATGAGAAAAGTAGTGAGGACTCCATATAAGCAACATGCCTTTATCGCACTAATGTGTTACCTTCAGCACCACTAAGCAGACTCATTCCATAGTGCTCAGCCTAATTATTAAAAGTTAATTCACAAGAACTTATGATAATATTATTTCTACAGAGTTTTAAATATTGACAATAATACACTCAAAACAATACTTCATACACCATGAGAAAATGACCAGCTTATTTTATATGAAAAATGTATTCAAGATACCTTGGAGTGTATCTCAGGAACTTAATAAATATTATTGGTTTACCAGCACTTTCACTAATACATCATGATATATTCTGTGGCAAAGGAATACGTATGGATTAAAAGAAATCTATATTTGCAAAAAATTTAAGAGACTGTGTCTAAACAAGACTATTTCATTGTTTCTCCAATTTCTCTAAAGAAGAGAATGCCAGTTATTGTGATAAGACTATGTGAATCGGTTTATGGATTAATTTCATTTAAATATGTAAATTTTTTATGTGTGGTTTTTCACTTCTTCTTGAGTGGGTATAAGAATAAGAATTTTTGGCCGGGCGGTGGTGGTGCACGCCTTTAATCCCAGCACTTGGGATGCAGAGGCAGGTGGATTTCTGAGTTCGAGGCCAGCCTGGTCTACAGAGTGAGTTCCAGGACAGCCAGAGCTACACAGAGAAACCCTGTCTCAAAAAACTAAAAAAAAAAAAAAAAAAAAAAAAAAA
>JADRCC010239159.1:0-12782 GCA_019843855.1 Hylomyscus alleni
TTAAGCTTCTTTCTTGGGTCTGTTTGCTTGGAAAATATTTTTGAAGCCCTTTACTCAGAGATAATATCTATCTT
Organism: Hylomyscus alleni; assembly: GCA_019843855.1. Classification (NCBI taxonomy): domain Eukaryota; kingdom Metazoa; phylum Chordata; class Mammalia; order Rodentia; family Muridae; genus Hylomyscus; species Hylomyscus alleni. Next base: position 75 of record JADRCC010239159.1, read on the forward strand.
CCTTTATGAGATACTTTTCCTGATTGCAACAAAATGCTTGATCCTGTTTATGTATGCACTCTGTTAGTCTGTGTCTTTTTACTAGGGAAATTGAGTCCATTGCTGTTGATCTATATTAAAGGTCAATGATTGTTAGTTCCTGTCATTTTTTTATTGGAAGTGGTATAATGTGTGTGTGATTGTGGGTTTGTTGTGAGATGATTAATTCCTTGTGTTTCCTGGGTATAGTTACCCTCTGTCTGTTGGAGTTTTCCTTCTATTCCCCTATGTACAGATGAATTAGTAGAATGGTATTGTTTAATTTTAATGGTATGGCTGATGAGAGTTTTGCTGGGTATAGTAGCCTTGGCTGGCATCTGTGGTCTCCTACAGTCTGCATGACATCTGTCCAGGATCTTCTTGATATTATTGTAACATTTTGTTCAGAAGTCTAGTGTGTGAGTTCATGTCTGGGTCTTCAATTCTATGCCATTGATCTACCTGCTTTTCTCTGTACCAATACCATGTAGATTTTATCACTATTGCTCTGTAGTACAGCATGAGATCAGGAATGGTCATTTCCCCAGAAGTACTTTTATTGTTGAGAATTTTTTTTGTTTTGTTGAGTTATTTGTTATGCCAGATGAATTTGAGAATTGCTCGTTCTATCTCTGTGAAGAAATGAGTTGGAATTTTTATGAGCATTGCATTGAATCTGTAGATTGCTTTTGGTAAGATAGATATTTTTTCTATGGAAATTCTGCTTGGTTAGAGTCCAACCAAGATATTTTATATTATTTGTGCCTATTGTGAAGGGTATTGTTTCCCTGATTTGTTTTCAGTCCATTTCTCTTCGAGTAGAGGAAGGCCACTGATTTGTTTGAGTTAATTTTATACCCAGCCATTTTGCTGAAGTGTTTTATCAACTCTAGAAGTTCTCTGGTATAATATTTGGCATTGCTTATGTAGTCTATCATATCATTTGCAAATAGTGATATCTTGACTTCCTCCTTTCCAAATTGTATCTTCTGGATATCCTTTTGTTGTCTATTTGCTCTGGCTGGAACTTTGAGTACTATATTGAATAGATTGAAATGAATGGAAAGCCTTGTTTTGTATCTGATTTTATTGGGATTGCTTCAGGATTCTCTTCACTTAGTTTGATATTGGCTATTGATTTGCTGCTTACTGCTTTTAATATGTTTGGGAATGAACCTTAATTCCTGATCTCTCTAATACTTTTAATATGAATGGGTATTGTGTTTTGTCAAAGGCTTTTCACCACCTAATGTGAAGATCATGTGATTTTTTTCTTTACCTTTGCTTATATAATGGATTATGTTGATGGATTTTCATATATAGAACCTTCCCTGCATTCTTGGGATGAAATCTATTTGATAATGGTGCATAATCATTTTGGTATGTTCTTGGATTCACATTTCAAGAATTTTATCAAGTATTTTTGCATTGATGTTCATAAGGGAAATTGATCTGAAGTTCTCTTTCTTTGTGGGTCTTTTATAGTTTAGATATCAGTGTAAATGTGGCTGCATAAAACATACTGGGTAATATTTCTTCTGTTTCTATTTCGTGAAATATTTTGAGACATATTGGATATTAGATCTTCTTTGAAGATCTGATAGGATTCTACACTAAAACCTTCTGGCACCAGTCTTTTTTGTTTGTTTGTTTGTTTGTTTGTTTTGGGTGGTGGCATGCTTTTAATGACTGCTTCTGTTACTTAAGGATTATGAGACTCTTTCTATTTTGTTGATTTTCTTAAAGAACTAGCTCCTGGTTTTGTTGATACTTTTGTATATTTTCTTTTGTTGTACTTGGTTAATTTTATCCAAGAGTTTGACTATTTCTTGTACTCTCTTCCTATTTGGTGTGTTTGTTTCTTTTTGTTCTAGAGCTTTCAGGTATGCTGTTTTTGCAGTTGGTATAGGATCTTTCTAAGTTATTTTTGAAGGTAATTTGCTACGAATTTTCTTCTTAATACCGTTTTCATTGTGTTCCATCCATTTGTGGTATATGTTAAGCCTTCATTTTTGTTAAATTCTAGAAAGTCTTTCATTTCTTTACTTCTTCTTTATCAAAGATATCATTGAATACAGAGACTTTCAGTTTCCATATGTATGTGGGCTTTCTGTTGTTTTTGTTGTTATTGAAGACCATCCTTATTCCATGATAGTCCCATAGAATACATAGAAGTAGTTCAATGATCTTTTATCTTGAAGTTTGGCTTGTGTCCAATTTTATAGTCAATTTTCTAGAAAGTTCTATGAGGTACTGAGCAGAAGTCATGTTCTTTGTTTTAGAGTGAAATGTTCTATAGATATCTGGTAAATGCTTTTGGTTCATAACTTCTATTATTTTCACTATGTCTTTGTTTAGTCTTTGTTTTCATGATATGTCCATTGATGAGAGTGGGCTGTTGAAGTCTCCCACTATTACTGTCTAAGGTTTAATGTGTGCTTTGTGCTTTACTAATGTTGCTTTTACAAATATGGGAGCATAGATGCATTTGGGGCAAAGATGTTCAGATTTGTGAGTTCATCTTGGTGAATTTTTTCTTCGATAAGTATATAGTGTACGTTACAATCCTTTTTGATATTTTTTGGTTGAAAGTCTATATTATTGGATATTAAAATCGCTACTCCAGCTTGCTTTTTGGAACCATTTTCTTGGAAAAATTTTTATCAGCTTTTTACTTTGAGGTAGAGTCTCTCTTTGTATTACTTGTATGCAGGAAAATGCTAAGTTCTGATTACATCATGTATCCAGTCTGTTAGTCTATGTCTTCTTATTGGAGAATTATTCCATTGATGTTGAGTGAATTAAGGATTAATTTTTCTTTGCTAGCTGTTATTTCTGTTGATAGAAGTGGAATTATGTTTATGTGGCTCTCTTCTTTTGGATTTGTTGTGAGAATATGAATTTCATGCTTTTTCTTGAGTGTAGTTTCCTTCTTTGTTTTGAATTTTTCTTTTTATTATCCTCTGTAGGGCTGTATTTGTGGGAAGGTATTGTTTAAATTTGGTTTTGTCATGAAATATCTTGATTTCTACATCTATAGTGACTGAGAGCTTTTCTGGGTATAATAGTCTGGGCTTGCTTTTCTGTTCTCTTAGGGGATGTATGATATCTGCCTAAAATCATCTGGCTTTTAGAGTCTCTGTTTAGAAGCCTGACATCATCATGATATTTCTGGCTTTGTAGGTTTTTTTAACTTTTGCCCTTATCTCTTTAATATTCTTTCTTCTCTGAATTTGATGTTTTGATTGTTATGTGATGAAAAGAATTTTTTCTCATTCATTTTTTCATTTTTTCTTTTATATTTTGTAGGCTTCTCATATGCATATGGATATCTCTTTCTTTTGGATAAGGAAGTTTTCTTCTATAACTTTTTGAAGATGTTTACTTACCCTTTGAGTTGAGAGTTTTTGCACTCTTCTATAGCTGTTATTCTTAGGTTTTGTCTTTTCATTGTGTCCTGGATTTCTTGAAGGTTTTGAGTTAGGAGATTGTTGCTTTTTTTTATTTTGTTTGACTATTGGGTCAATGTCTTCTATGGTATATTCCATGCCTGAGATTCTCGTTTCTATCAACTGAATTCTTTTGGTGATGTTTGCATCTGTGACTTCTGATATCTTTCCTAGGTTTTTCATATCCAGGGTTATTTCCCTTTGTCCTTTCTTTAATGTTTATATTTTCATTTTTAGATCCTGAATGATTTTCAGTTCCTTTACCTGTTTAATTGTGTTTTCCTGTATTTTTTTAAGAGATTTCTGTGTTTCCTCTTTAAGGGCTTCTCCTTGTTTACCTATATTCTCCTGTATTTGTGGGGTTTTTTTGTTTTGGTTTCGTTTGGTATGTTTTTTTGTTTTTCAAGACAGACAGGGTTTCTCTGTGTAGAACTAGCTGTCCTGGAACTCACTCTGTACACCAGGCTGGCCTCAGAAATCCACCTGTCTCTGCCTCCCAAGTGCTGGGATTAAAGCTGAGCACTACCACTGCCTGGCTCTTTTGTAATTGTTAATAGAGTCATTTATGTCTTTCTTAAAGTTATCTATCATTTTCATGAGATGGAATTTTAGATCATAATCTAGCATTTCAGGTATGTTGGGGTATTCAGGACTTGCTGTGGTGAGAGAACTGGGTTTTTATGTTACCATGTAGCATTGGTTCTGTTGCTTATGTTCTTGTGCTTGCCTCATACCATCTGGGTTAAATCTGGTGTTAACTAGTGTTACTATCTCTGATAGGAGCTTGTCCTTCCTGTGAGCCTATGTGCCTGAGATTCAGGTTTTCCCAGATCTCCTGATAGTCAAATGCCTCTGGGTGTGATCAGAATATGTGGAAAGCCAGAGTCCAGTGTCTGCTCCAAGGCACAGTTGCAAGCCACAAGGAACATGTGCCTCAGGCTCTGCAGTTGTTCCTTCATCTTCTGTGCCCCAGGGGATTGAAGTTATGCTGGGTATTGGGGCAATGGATAGAGCCTTACCTGAGATCCTGGGTGTGTCAGAAATCTTGGGAGTGAAGTTGTGTCTCGGTGTGGGCAGAGTGAGTGGGGAGCCAGAGCCTAGGATTTACTCCCTGTCAAAGATGCAAACCTAGTATGTGCATTTTATTGTACTTTCATTAAGATTAGTTTTGTATGGTTATGCTTGTCATAGTTTCATATGAACCAATAATTTTTATTTAACATGTTTTCTTAATCATATTTTGCATGATATAAAACACTTATTTTATATAATATAGTATATATGTTTTCAAATATGATGTCACACAATTATAAGTTATAAACATAAATAAAAAATAATGCTGTTAGCATGTTATATATGTGATAACTTTTCACATTACAGTTTAAAATATTTACTTAAAAATCTATAACTTACTTTTTCTAAATTATAACTAATTTCATTTTATCATTTAATGTATGTGTTTGGTCTGCATGATGAGCTATATATGTGTAGTACCCAGAAAAGCCATAAAATATCCTTCAGAAATGTAGTTACATGAGGTTATGCAGAAACAAGTGGATGTGGGGACACAAACTCATGTGCTCTGACTAATGGATTTAATTAATATTAATATTCAGTTTTCAGACAAATTTAATACCATCTACTTAGCATGCAAACATGTGATTACAATGTCAGAAAATAGTCAGTCAAGGATGCTGATGGACGAGGTTAAGTATTTTTGTAAATACAGAGTCATGAGCATGACATTCTATGTCAGTTAAGAAAAGTTATTTGAATAGAAGAAATGGCTTATTGAAGAAGGATTGAAGGTATTACAATGTATTTCTGAAAATGAGAAGATGATTGGGATTTAAGAGTAATTGGAGAAAAGCTGGAGTGGAGAGTAAATGTGGTAAAATATATTAAACTTGAGTGTTCAAATCTTGATGTTTTTATCTTTTTTTATATTAAAATTGTATAAATACCAACACAGTAAATGTACAGCATGTAATGAAAACTATGTTTGCTAAAAGTAAAGTATTAGTAAATGTGAATATGAGTAAAGGAAAATCTAATACTAAATATGGCAAAAGCAATGTTTATAACCACACTGTGAAGAATGCCCTTTCTCTTGAAAATGATACTGATAACTGGATAACTAGCAGTGCATCAATCAGGTAACTTGCTTCACTTTTGTGACTTGGGAAACTCTGTCAATTAAAGTCCCTTTCCCAGCCATAAGTTTTGATGCACAGAGGAATTTGGTCCATTCCAGACTAGAGTCCTAGACTGAAAGATGATTAATGAAGATATTTACAAACCAATGAAAATATCATAGAAGACAGAATCAAGGCCAGGAATATGTCCCAATGTCAACAATATGTGTTTTCCTAAGGGACAAATGGATATGTGAGAAATCTCCATTATCTGTTCTCCACTAATATGAGAAAATGCACTTGTGAATGTATATTTCTAGATGCCTCAAACACAAAGAAATTAACAAACAAATAATTAAATACAGTTTTTGCTAATGTTGGTCTAATATAGGCATACACTTAACTTTTATTTTCCATGTTAAAAGATAAGTAAATGTTTCCCTGAGTTAATAATTTAATGAAGAAACAATAATATAGGTTGTAGTATCCTTGTAATAGTGAGATTATTATGAAAGAATTGACAATATTGTTTCAAAAATAATACAATTAAAAACAAATATCAGATACAAAAAAGGTAATATTATATGGACTTAAATGGTTATAATTATGAATAAATATTGAATACTTCATAAATTATTATGTTATATACTGATATAATAAACAACTAGTAGAATATAGAATATAAGTTATAATTCATATAACAGTATGATAAACAAAAGCAATGACAAAAGATGCCATAAAATTGAAAGGAAATATGGATGGGCACACACTCAGATTTTTATGAGGAAAGGGAAGTTTCATGATTCTGTAACTATATTTAAATGTCAAAAGTAAAGAATAAAAAGTAAACAAATAGGAAAATATACATCATGTAATAACAGAAAATTTATTTCCAGTACCAAGTAGTTATCATATTGTCATACATTTTGATTCAAACACAAACATCCTATATAAAGCCTTGCTTCATATCACACTTGATTCCCTCATTTACTGCTCTTGGAGTTGCAGGAATATTAACTGGCATACCCTATTGCTATAAGAGATCATTTCCCCATATATTTATGGTTATGTCATCCACATAAGCTTTCAACTTTCCCTTTTGGTACCACACAGTCAAACTGTTGGACACTTAGTCTTATTTCTGATAGTTTACCAATTCCTCTGAACTGTGTGTAAACCATCCAAAGGGACCAATCTGAATTTCAATACTAGTGGGAAAGTATAATATTATACTTTGTGGTGGATCAGTGACCCTCTCTGCCCCATCCCTGCATGTAGAGAGCCTGCCTCCAGGGAGTGACTTAACCCAGGGACTGAGACCCACAAGAGGAACAAGCTGTAATCAGAGACAACAAGATCATCTAACACCAGAGATCAACATATCAAAAGGAAAACACAAGACTCCTACCAACAGAAACCAAAACTACTTGGCTTCATCAGAACCTAGTACTTCCACCACAGCATGTCCTGGATATCCCAAAACACTGGAAAAGGATGATTTGGATGTAAAATCATACCTCACGATTGTGCTAGAGGAATTTAAGAAGGGCATGAATAATTCCCTCAAAGAAAGACACGAGAACACAGGTAAAGAGGTACAAGCCCTTAAAGAACTACAGAAGATCAGAAGTAAACAAGTAGAAGCCCTTAAAAAGGAAACACAAAAATCCCTTAAGGAATTGCAGGAAAACACAAACAAACAGGTGAAGGAATTGAACAAAACCATCCAGGACCTAAAAATGGAAGTAGAAACAATTAAGAAATCACAAAAAGAGACAACTCTGGAGGTAGAAAGCCTAGGAAAGAAGTCAGGAAACATAGATGCGAGCATCACCAACAGAATACAAGAGATAGAAGAGAGAAACTCAGGGGCAGAAGATACCATAGACAAAGTGGACAGAACAGTCAAAGAAAATGCAAAATGCAAAAAGATCCTAACCCAAAACATTCAGGAAATCCAGGACACAATGAGAAGACCAAACCTATGGATAATAGGTATAGAAGAGAGTGAAGACCTCCAATTTAAAGGGCAAGTAAATATCTTCAACAAAATTATAGAAGAAAACTTCCCTAACCTAAAGAAAGAGATGCTCATGAACATACAAGAAGCCTAGAGAACCCAAAATCGACTAGACTAGAAAAGAAATTCCTCAAGCCACATAATTGTCAAAACAACAAATGTACAAAACAAAGGAAGAATACTAACAGCAGTAAGGGAAAAAGGTCAAGTAACATATACTGGCAGGCCTATCAGAATTACACCAGACTTCACCAGAGACTATGAAAGCTAGAAGATCCTGGGGAGATGTCATACAGGTCCTAAGAGAACACAAATACACAAAGACTACTATACCTAGCCAAACTCTCAATCGCCATAGATGGAGAAACCAAAGTATTTCATGAAAAAACCAAATTCGCACAATATATTTCCACAAATCCAGCCCTCCAAAGGGTATAAATGGAAAAATCCAACACAAGGATGGAAATTATAAAGCTGAAAAAGCAAAAATGTAATCTTACAATAAAACTAAAAGAAGATAGCCACATGAACGGAATTCCAGCTCTAACTACAAAAATAACAGGAAGCAAGAATTACTTTTCCTTAATATCTATTAATATCAATGGACTCAATTCCCCTATAAAAAGACATAAACTATCAGATTGGGTATGTAAACAGTACCAAACATTTTGTTGTATACAGGAAACCCACCTAAGTGACAAAGACAGACTCTACCCCAGAATAAAAGGGTGCAAAACAATTCTCCAATTCAATGTTCTCAAGAAAAAAGCTGGAGTAGCCATCCTAATATTGAATAAAATCGACTTTCACCCTAAAGTGATCAAAAAAGATAAGGATGGACAGTGAATATTCATCAAGGGTATGATCTACCAAGATGAGATCTCAATTCTGAACTTCTATGCTCCAAATCAAAGGGCATCCTTAACTTCTAGATATGATTTAATAAAAATGTTGCTGGTCAGTAGATGTGCACCTTGAGGGTTAAAAGTAGAAATGACTGATAGATTTTTACATAAAATTTAGATTTGTGATCATTTTAAAATTTATATAAGATCACTCTTCAAGATAAATAATGAAATAACTGCTCCTCTCTTACCACAAATTCCAAACTTTCAATAAGAAGAAAATGGCTAAGAAAAATTACATGGGTGTCTTATACATCCTTAATCTATAACAAGTTGCTTAGTTATGATTGTGTGTAGGTTCTTTGGAATTATATGTTTTCTCCTTCATGTATATGTAAAATATTTTTCAAGTAAAAGTATTAGGAAACATACTTTTTAAAATAATCATTCATTAAAAGAAAAATAGAAGTTACTCACATTATAATGTTTATGCAACTTGAAAGAATTTGCTGGGATATCTAAACAGTGGGAGAAAAAATAAAATATCTTGGAGTATGTTGTGATTAATTCACTGTGTGTGTGTGAGAGAGAGAAAGAGAGAGAGAGAGACAGAGACAGAGAGAGAGAGAGACAAAGACAGAAAGAGTGAGATAGACAAAGAGAGACAGAGAGTGCATTTGATTCTTTTCCCTGATTTTTTTCTTTATACCTTCTCTCCAGCCACCAAAGAGTTCCAGTAGAGTCTTATTGGTCAGAGCAAGTGAAGGCCCCACTGAATCAAGCTTTACTCTCTCAAACAATAGTCTGTTGAGTAATAAATTGCCAACTCTTATGTCCTTACCTCAGTTTAGCCTAACCTGACAAGGTTGGCCTTTGACATGACCCTTTAAGTTATTTATAGAAATTTCCTGAACAAACTCATACAACAACAGAAAAGTAATTGAAATATCTGATGTCCATATGGCTTTTATATAATTGTGACTCCTACATTTTGAAACACACAAAATATTCCCACTCCTGATAGGGTGATGAATGTGAGTTTGATTTTGGCTTCACATAAATTCCAGGGCAAGATGTACATTGAGTTCTTTAATGAAAAATATTTTGCAATATTGATATCTAATTATTTTGCAATATTGAGAATTTATCCTGCATAAAGTCAGTAATTATTTTTAAGAACAGTAAGGATTACAGAAATTCCTTAGTGACAATTGTAAATACTTTGTATTTACAATCTTGAATTGACCTCAGACTTTAATTCCAGTGAATGAAGAATAGTGACTAATATAAAGTTTCAGATCATGAAATCAAGGTTCCAATTTAGGGCATGCATCTGTAAGGTGAGACAAAGAGGGAGACAGTTTTTATTTATTTATTTATTTATTTATTTATTTATTTATTTATTTAGGTTTTTTTCAAGCCAGGGTTTTTCTAAATAGCCCTACCACCTCTGCCTGGCTGGGAGACAGTTTAAAATACTATTGGATTTATGTCTTTTTTTTCCATGTAAAATTTTTGCACTACTGGAATGGAAAACAAGAATCTTTATCATTTGCTCTAATTTAAAGTTATAATTACTTTAATTTTCCAGGAAGCAACTTACCTGTTTCATAGACATTTTCAATATTTTCAGTAGGAATTTCTAGTTGCTGAGTCAGCTTCACGTACTCTTTGTACATTTCTTCAGTGATATTTGTTCCAGTAGCTGCAGTGAATGGAAGAAAAGTCAGGAGAGAAAACCCCTGTAGTCACACCTCATAGTCTAAGTTCATTAGGTCTTCTTATCAGTTGGTAAATTCTGCCACTCCACTCCACCCTCCCTATCATAAGGGTGATGCCAGTCAGGGAAACATTCTGAAATCAGGTCAGACATTCTTAATTGGGATAAGTTAATAACTCTCCATCTAATCATATCACAGTCATTGATTTAAAATCAGGAATATTAAAAGAATTGTTAAATTATTCAAATTATCCTGTATAATTCAACTTGAATTTCTCACAATCATGATTAGACTTGAAATAGTAACACATTCCTGCACCAGTGTCTCATGAAACAAAATGAAGGGGACACAGTTATGCTGCAATTAACAAAAAGATAAAAATATTTCTCCCATATAATATTTACATACCCAGTGCTCCTGACAGATTCACTTCGTAGTTAAGTTCATTAAGAAATTGGACTTCAAATAAGATGGTGGTATTTGAGGCAAAATGTATCACAATAAAAAGTGTACTTGGGACTGAAATAAATAAATTTTCATTCTTGACATCATTACATAGAGATTCCTATTTATTAATTACTTATTGTTTAGGTTTGAGATTTTAATATTAATACAACATTGTGAATCTTCCTTCTCCCATAAAAATATGGGTGTGTGCCCATGCATACTCTCATTCAAGTTCATGGCATTTTTTTCATTGATTATCTTCATATGATTACATATATAATAGTTATATTATACAAATCATGTATTAATTATATAAAATAATAATTTATGAAATATCAAATATTTATTCATAAATATAACTCTTTGAGTTCATATAATGTAGCTTAGATGTGTCTCATATCTTTATAAAATTATATTTGCTTAAAACAGCATTGAAAATTATTTCAAAATAATCCCCTTATACCTAAGATACTGCAACATATTTTTCTTTATTTTTTATTACATATTTTCTTTATTTACAATTCAAATGATATCTCCTTTCCAGGTTTCCCATTAAAACAAAAACAAAAAACAAAAAATATGTTCCCTCCCTGATCTCCCTGCTCACCAACCCACCCTCTCCTGCTTCCTGGCCCTGGCATTCCCCTACATTGTGGCTTAGAACATTCACAGGACCAAAGGCCAATCCTCCTATTGATCACCAACTAGGCCATCTTCTTCTATACATATGCTGCTGGAGCCATTAGTCCAACCATTTATACTCTTTAGTTGGTGGTTTAGTCCCTGGGATCTCTAAGGGTACTAGTTAGTTCAAATTGCTGTTCTTCCTAAGGGGCTGCAAACCCTTCAACTCCTTGGGTTCTTTCTGTACCTTCCTCACTGGGAACCCTGTGCTCAGTCCAATGGATGGCTGTGAGCCTCTACTTCTGTATTAGTCAGGCACTGACAGAGCCTCTCAGGAGGAAAGATTGCTTTGTAATAATACAATTCAATGAAAAGCATATGGAAAGTTTTGCTTTCTCAGTACCTACTTTAAATAATAGTCATCAACTAAAGAGATACCACTGAGAAGTATTTCCACAGCGAATACTAAGTTGCCCAATATTATGTCAGTATTTTGTGCAACAATCTTTAAAAATAATTTTAAAACAATTCCCTCAATCACTTATTATCATGTGAATAATATTTGGTTGGCTGATACTGACAAAGTTATTTTAGAAAAAATGTTTAAAGTACATAAAAAATTCTCCACACTGGGAATTACAGATTGCTCAAGGAAAAAAAAATACAAAGAGGAGATTCACTGTGAGCCTCTACTTCTGTATTAGTCGGGCACTGCAGAGCCTCTCAGAAGACAGCTATATCAGGCTCCTGTCAGTCAGCACTTGCTGGCATCCACAATAGTGTCTGGGTTTGATGATTGAATATGAGAAAGATTCCCAGGTGGAGCAGCCTCTAGATTGTCTTTCCTTCATTCTCTTCTCCATAGTTTGTCTCTGCAACTCTTTCAATGGTTATTTTGTTCTGCCTTCTAAGAAGTTTCCACACTTTGGTCTTCATTCTTTTTGAGTTTCTTATGGTTTGTGGATGGTATATTGAGTATTCTGAGCTTAAAACAGCATTGAAAATTCTTTCAAAATAATTCCATTATGCCTAAGATACTACAATATATTTTTCTATATTAAATTATTGAGTCAAAGAAACCTTTTCTTATCTTCTAACATGAAATTAAAAACTCAAGTGTATGCCTCTATTTGACTGTTCAGCAAAACCTGTATTTAGGTAGTTAGTTAGTTAGTTAGTTAGATAGTTGGTTGATTTTTGTTTGTTTTGTGCCACCTAGCAGAATTCTTTCATAAGTGCTTTTTCCCCCAGTATTCCTGGACAACAGATAAGGGCAATTTTTCTCACTTCGATGTAGGCCTCCCTCATTAGCTGGATGAAAGTAGACTTTTGGAAAATGACGAATTGTATCACGCAATATCCAAGTCCCAGGGATGGAATCAGTCCCGTTTCTTTTGGGACACTCTCTTAGGAATATATACCCTGCTAAATGAGACACAATGGACTATT
>JADRCC010239176.1:0-15296 GCA_019843855.1 Hylomyscus alleni
CCCTAGCCCTAGCCCTAGCCCTAGCCCTAGCCCTAGCCCTAGCCCTAGCCCTAGCCCTAGCCCTAGCCCTAGCCCTAGCCCTAGCCCTAGCCCTAGCCCTAGCCCTAGCCCTAGCCCTAGCCCTAACCCTGGTTTTAGCTCCTTTGTCAAAGATCAAATGACTTCAGGTGTGTTTTTACCACTATTGCTCTGTAATACAGCTTGAGATCAGGGATGGTGATTCTCCCAGAAGTTCTTTTATTGTTGAGAATAGTTTTCAGTATCCTTAGCTTTTTGTTGTTTCAAATGAATTTATAAATTCCTCTTTCTAACTCTATGAAGAATTGAGTTGGAATTTTGATGGGGATTGCATTGAATCTGTAGATTGTTTTCTGCAAGATGGCCATATTTACTATATTAATCCTGTCAATCCATGAGCATGGAAGATCTTTCCATCTTCTGAGGTCTTCTTCAATTTCTTTCTTCAGAGACTTGAAGCTCTTATATAGATCTTTCATTTGCTTTGTTAGAGTCACACCAAGGTATGTAATATTATTTGTGACCTTTTTCCCTTATTGCTTTAAATATTCTTTGTTTGTTTAGTGTATTTGGTATTTTTATTATTATGTGATGGGAGGAATTTCTTTTCTAGTCCAATCTATTTGGAGTTTTGTAGGCTTCTTTTATGTTTATGGGGCATCTCTCTCTTTAGGTTAGGGAAGTTTTCTTCTATAATTTTGTTGAAGATATTTACTGGCCCTTTATGTTGGGAATCTTCACCCTCTTCTATATCAATTATCAGTAGGTTTGCTCTTCACATTGTGTCCTGGATTTCCTGGGTGTTTTGGGTTAGAAGCTTTTGAATTTTACATTTTCTTTCTTTTTTTTTTTGACCAAGGCAATTATCTTTTTTTATTAGATATTTTCTTTATGTACATGTCATATGATTACTCCTTTCCCAGTTTCCCCTACAAAAACAAAAACAAAAACAAACCCCTGTTGCCTCCCCCCTCCCCATGCCTGCCACACCATCCTCTCCCACTTACTGGCCTTGGCATTCCCCTATACTGGGGCACAGAACCTTCACAGGGCCAAGGGCCTCTCCATTTTCTTTGACTGTTGTGCCAATGTTTTTTTATAGTATCTTCTGCCCCTGAAATTCTCTCTTCTATCTCTTGTATTCTGTTGGTGATGCTTGCATATATGACTCCTGATCTCTTTCCTAGGTTTTCTGTCTCCAGGGTTGTGTTCCTTTGTGATTTGTTTATTGTTTCTATTTCCATTTTTAGATCTTGGATGGTTTTGTTCTATTCCTTCACCTGTTTGGTTGTGTTTTCCTGTAATTCTTTAAGGGATTTTTGTGTTTTCTTTTTAAGGACTTTTACCTGTTTACCTGTGTTCTTCTGTATTTCTTTAAGGGAGTTATTTATGACCATCTTAAAGTCCTCTATCATCATCATGAGATGTGATTTTAAATCAGAATCTTGCATTTCTGGTGTGTTGGGGTATCCAGGGCTCACTGTGGTGAGATAACTGGATTCTGATGATGCCAAGTAGTCTTGGTTTCTGTTGCTTATGTTCTTGTCCTTTCTTCTTGCCATCTGGTTATCTCTTATGTTAGCTGGTCTTGATGCCTCTGACTGTGGCTTGTCCCTCCTGCAAGCCTGTGTGTCAGTACTCCTGGGAGACTAGATTTCTCAGGGAGGAATTTGGGTATAGAGAACTGTGGCACAACGTCAGCTCTGGGATGCAGATGGAACCTGGAAGGATCCTTTCCCTGGTTGTTCCTTGGTTCCTGTGTCCTGATGTCTTTGGGTGGGTCCCTCTTAGGCCAGGAATTTGAGGGGAGGTGTTGGTGTTACCTGTGCTCACAGGTTTGCCACTGCTCCTGGGAGACCAGCCCGCTTCTGGTGGTATTTGGGTATTGTGAGCTGTAGAATAGGAGCAGCCCCAGGGGCAGACAGAAACCAGAAGCCGTTTTTGCCTCTTATGGTGAAATTTACTAAGAACTTTTTGAGACATTTATAGATGAGTATTGTATTGTGATTTTTACTTCTTTTTTTGTCTCAAGCATCATAAAGAGAGTTAGATATTGCTAGTGACTTAGAACTCCTTTGCTATAAAGTCCAGGGGTATTACATGTAGTTAGAGAATGTAAGAAGGATCTGCATTGCTTCTATGCCTCAGGAAATATACAGACTACATTTATGAGTGGATAGGAGATCTTAAACTAATATTCCATAGCACTTGAAAAGTTATGCAGCTAAGCATAGGGATTCACATTTGAAATTTCAGCACTCAGGAGGTTGAGATAGGAGGATTGTACATTTAGTGGCAGCCTGGACACTCTCTCAAATAATTGCAGCCTAGCAAACTCTATGGTAAGACCACACACTTACCAAGAGTCTCTGAGGCTTGTACTATATACTAAGTCAGAAGAATGTCCTGCAAGCCCCCACTAGCTCTTCATTCTGTCTCCCCATGTCAGCATGTGCACTTGGTCCATGCAAAACACCAGAGCCTCTATCTGTTGCTACAGTGACTGCTGAGAATTGGGTGGTTTCTTCATGTATTCCATCCATTTCTTTCTATCTCATTAGAAGAGTTGGTGAATCCTGGCTCTATGTTTCTGTGCTATATTGTTTAAGGTGTGGGGAGGCAATATGTCCTGAGCAGAACACAGCTTTATCATACTGCCTAGTTTGCCCATGTCTTCAATGTCCTGCTGTTCCTCCAGTAGCTTCATGTTTGGGAGCATCTGGGATTTAGGATATTTAGATTAGTGATATTCAACCTGTGCAGTCTTTTTTTCCTTAAGTTATGTAAGGACTTGTGACTGGTACATGGGACACCTGCACAGTTTTGCACTCATGTATGTCATCAGGACATTTTATTAAGCTCCCATATTCTCATCACTGTTGAGTCATCCACTGGATTTCCTAGGTATATAATCATAGATCTAAAAACATTGCTTCTTGGCAGTGATTTTATATACATATATATGTGTCTCTGTGTGTACAAACACATACATATATAGCAATATATTACATTTCTTTTAATTGGTCAGATTTTTATAACAAACTTTAATAATAAAATGTCTTTTCCTGGTTTTAATAACAAATCAGTCAGTGTTTGACTCTCAGGATATGACTCATTTGTTTAGCCCAAATGTCTTTGCCTTTTTAAGAAGAACATTCTCTGTGTCATTATCCTTTTCATTTGGAATGGCTATAGCATTTTAACAAGTGTCTCAGTGAGTACTGAGGTTACCACATGCCTACTTATGATGTAGTTAATGGACTTCTTAATATGAAAAGTTTTTTTCCATTTCCTGGGTGGATTTGCCTGATTATAATGGATGGTTCTTTAATACATAATTTCATTCACTTGTTTTATATTTTATTGAGCACTTTGGAATTTGTGTTCATAATTCATTAGTTCAACAACAGTGTTTGTGTAGTTGCTATCTTTGTGAGGCGTGGTATCAGCATTATTCACATAGTAAATACTTCAAATGTTCTTTCTTTCTTTCTTTCTTTCTTTCTTTCTTTCTTTCTTTCTTTCTTTCTTTCTCTCTTTCTTTCCTTTTTACTGTTCAGAAATAGTTTATAGTGCATGGAGATTATCTGTTCCTTAGAAGTTTGAAATGATAATAAAATTCTGGGCAAGCCTTTCCTCAGAAGGTGATATTTCAGTAACTTCCTAGTTTCTATATATACTTCTTGAGTCAGCTTGGGAGCCTAGTCCAGCTTTTGGCTCAGAGTCAGCTCAGATATGAGTACATCAGTGATGGAAGCCACCACCCACCTGAGAAACATCCCCGAATTCCCTTCTAGAGTCAAGTGTTTGCCTTGAGTTAAAGCTCTACATTTGGTGCTTATTAAATTCCTAGGATAGAGAGTTGGTTTGTCTCCATTTGTATATATCTGGTCACTAGTGCTGACTTGTGTGCTAGAATCTGATTTGAGATCAGCTTTCGTGTAATAAACAGCAAGAAATGAGGTTGGTTGTGAGTGGGATAGACCTTGATCCCTCTTCATTGCAACTGGCTGGGATTAACCAAAAAGAATTCAGGAACTGTAAACAGCCAAATAGACTTAAGCTGGTATTTTCTCAATAATCCTCTTGCTGTTTATAGAGTCGGCACAGGAGTATTCTGGCTGCCATTATTATTAACTTTAAGTGCCTGGGCGTAGTAGTATTTTGACACTGTTATAGTAAAGTAGCACAGGCTGGATGCTTTAAAACAACTGATATTTATTGCTTAGACTTCAGGAAGCTGAAAGTAGAGATCAAAGCGCTGGGCAGTTGTGGGCTGAAGGCTGTGATGCAGATTGTCCTGGTTAGATTTTTTATTTTTTATTTATTTATTTTTGTCAGCTTGATACAACCAAGAGTCATGTGGAAAGCAGGGATCTCAATTGAGGGATTTCCTAGTTTCCCAGATCATGACCCATGGACCTTATCTACTGGGGCTTGTCTTGATTGATGTGGGAGAGCCACGCCCACTGCGGGTGGTGCCATTCCTCAGAAGTGCCATTCCTGGGATGTATCAGAAAGATGGCCAAACAGGAGCCATGGGGAGTGCACAAATAATCTGGCTACCTTCATGGTTTTTGTTCAAGATTCCTGCTTTGAGTTCCTACCGTAACTTCCCTTGGTTATGAACTATTACCTAGAAGTGTAAACTGAAATTAACCCTTTCCTCCCCTAAGCCACTTTTGGTCATAGTGTTTTTTACAAGCAATATGAAAGCAAACTCAAATAGAAACCCTGGCCCACATTTTCCCCCTATTTTGACTGGTTGCTGACCATCTTTAGTATTCCTTGTCTTACAAACATATCTCTTGGCATCTTGTCCTGTCATCTGTCTTCTTGTTGAACCCACATACTTTTAAAATTCTAGTGTTAATTTACTAGTATTTTTGTTGTTGCGTGTTTGTGTACATATGTGTGTGTATGTATGTATGCGTTTGTATGCAGGTGCACATGAATACAGCATGCATGTGAAGGTCAGAGGATAATTTTGGGGAGTCATTCGCCTCTACTGTAGGTCCTGGGGATTGTGCTTGTGCAGTAAACCCTTCTACCTGCTGACCCATCTCACCATACCCCTACCTTTTTGGGATAAGAATATCCATCATACTGGGTTAGGACTAACCCTAATGACCTAACTTTAACTCAGTCACCTCTGGAAGGATCTATTTACATATAAGGTCCTCTGTACGCTACACCTTTCAGAGAGAACAGAATTCACCCACAGAACTAGCAATGTTGCCCATGGAGGACAGTCAGGTAGGCTTTGTCCTGGTTACCAGGATTGATGACACTCATTGTTTCATGCAGCAAATGTGAACAGGGAAGCCCCCACTGCCTTTCTTACCTACTTCATCACCCATCTGAATTGTGAGCTAGTGCTTTGGAATTCTGTTATCAGATTGTCCCAACCTTCTCCATATTAAGTTTCTAAAACAATATTGTATTGAGTTGAGGACACACTGAGGCCCTTCAAACCAAGCACAGGGGCAACCCCAAGGCTGTGTTTACTACTCTTTTTACCTTTTACTTGTTCTCTATGTGAGGACCAGCAGGATGCCCACTCCGTATCACATCTCTAAAAGTTCCCCTGCTTTTGGTGTGCTGGCTGTCTCAGGCTACAGCTCTAGGGCAGCATGGTTCACATAGACTCTACAGGCAGACTTCCTCCATGGCTGGCTGGCTGTGGGCTGAGTGCTCTTACACTGATGGACTCTGTGTCAGTTCTTCATGGATGCCTGCTGGCTCTGTTGCTCACAACTTTATCTCCTGAAGGCCGGAGGCTTATAAAATAGCTATTTGGGCCAAAGTTGTACAATAAAGAATCATATTTGACTCTCACATTTCACCGTCTCCTCTTTGCTAGCGAAATAACGTGACATTTTGAATTTAGGACCTTCAAGTTGAGCTTACGTTTTGGGCTTTTACTAATTTTATCAAGGTCTTACTGGGATGCTTTTCAGTTTCCAAAGTGCTCTGATATGACCTCATCTTACTCTCAGCATGAGTTGCCTCTTCTGTTCATTTTTCATGGCGATAACTCACAGAAGTTACTGGAGGCATGGCAGGTTGGCAGGGGGTGGGGTGGGGGGGTGACTTGGCCAGAGCCATACAGATAGCAGGGGAGCCAGGACTATAGCTCAGGTTTGCTGACTCTCTGCCCAGCTCCTTCCATGAGGTCATTCTGCTCTGGGCCTCTCCTGGTCCAACCAAGTTTCATGGCACATTCAAGAAATCAGACCACAGCTACCTCCTCCCCCAGAGCCTTCCCAAAGTCAATGGAAGATACCACTGACAGTCTTCTGTCATGTTGCTCCATCTCTCCAGATCAGGGATTGGCAACCTGCTGGCTCCTTGGACTGTTTTTGCTAGTTTATGAATGCTCCTCACTTTTTGTGTGTATGTGTGTGTGTGTGACACATTTAAACAGTTAAAAAAGAAAAAAGAAAAATAATGAGAGTATTTTGACAGTGAGCTATCTAGCTCTAAATAAAAGCAAAAAACAACAACATAAAACTCAAAAATTTACTATCTAGTCTTTTCCAGAAAATGGATCTCAGCCCTTGCTAGCTACTCGAACCTCCCATCATCTTCTTTGAAACTGAACACACTTGCTGCTACAGTCTAAATTGTCCACAAACTCAGGTAAAAAACTTAATCCCTGCTGTGGTCGATTGAGAGGGGCCTCTTCAGGAAGCTATTAAGTCATGAGGGCTCAGCTCTTAGGAATGTAATTGTGCCTCATATAGTGGTTCTCAACCCCTTTGGCCACTCTCTATCTCTGAAAATATTTACACTATGATTCATAATAGTAGCAAAATTGCAGTTATGAAGTAGCAGAGAAAATAATTTTATGGTTGGGGGTGGTCACTACAACATGAGGAACTGTATCAAAGGGTCGCAGCATTAGGAGGGTTGAGAACCACTGTCTTATAAGAAGGCTTAGGGTCTCCCTTAGCTCCTTTCCCCCATATCCCTGCCATATGGGAGGACCAGCAACAAGGCACAGAGAGGACAGCCCTTGACATATACAGAGAGCTTGCTGGATCTTTGCATTTCCCAGATCCCAGAATTGTAAGATACGAACTGCCTCCTTCTGTCAATGCAGCACAATTACACTAAATATCTCTATTGAATTTCATGATTTCTGTGGTCAATTTAGTTATGTAAAGTGGACCTCTGGTAGTTGCTTTGGGATATACAAAGCATCCTCTTATTTTCACTGATACTCTCCCTCTACCCCCCACAACTTTGAGCAATTGAGGAGTACGGATAAGATGGAACCAACCTACTTGTTACAGTTCTACCTCTGGTGCCTGCATTGATTGGCAAAGTACCCACTGCCTACATGTCAGGATACGTTTATTCATAGCACCAAGATCAGAGCTGTGAAAGTAGGTTAGAGTATTATAGTGACCTTCAGGCTCACACTAATTACCTAACCTGCACAATCTTCAGCCTATAGACCATATCTGCATATGTGTCTCCAACTAGAGGTGAGGTGGACAGCTATGACAAGGTGGCACTTATGCCCTACACACAGTCTGCACTGTTTGTTCTCTGACTCCTGTATAGATAAAGTTCTATCAACATGTGTTATTACATGTTAGTAGAAGTTTACATGAGAGAGAGAGAGAAAGAGAGAGAGAGAGAGAGAGAGAGAGAGAGAGAGAGAGAGAGAGAGAGAGAGAGAGAGGGAGAGAGAGAGAGGGGAGGGAGGAGGCAGGGAGAGAGGAGGAAGGGAGGGGGAGGGAGGGAGGAAGAGAGAGAGAGAACAAAAAGAGGAAATATTTACTTTACTTTGGCTCATATAGAAATTTCTGTCCTTGGTTAGTTGGCTGTGTTGCTTTTGACCTGTGACCCTGTGATGAGACAATGCACTATGGCTTGAGAATGTTGTAGAGGAAGCTGTTCACTTCATGGCAGTCAGGAGATAAAAGAGAGGAGAATTGGGGTTTCATTATCTCATTATCTTTTTAGGGTACTCTCAGTGAACTGAAACCTTTCCCTAGGCCCCTACCTACTAAAGGATGTACCACCATTTTCAAGGAAACAAGCTGAGGACCAAGCCTTTCACACCTGGGACTGTGGGCAGCAGTTCAGATGGCAGTGGTAGCTGCAGTATAGCTGCATCTGTATCTCTCTCTGTATCTGTCTGTATCTGTACCTATCAGTATCTATCTGTATCTCTCTGTGTATCTGTATCTATCTGTATCCATATCCGTATCTTGTATCTATCATTTTTTGAAATCTGAATCCTTGTGGCACACTTTCAGCTTTCCCAACTTTGTCAATATTTTGACAGCTAGATAGTGTCTTACATCATTTTCTGGTTGTCCAGTAGATAACATTTTAAATGGAAGATTTTAGGCCACATCACACATTTTAAAAGATGTGATGACTTAACAGAATCCACAGAGAAAGACAGACAGACGTTGACTGCTACCAGGTATTCCTGCTGCTCACTGCTCAGTGACAGTTACTGCCCAGAAGACACCTTCATTTATCTTCTTTCTTACTTTATTTTTGTCACAAAGCATCCTCTAGATTTATTAGTAATTCTGGGGGCCCCATGTATCATGCAGTTAGATTTGTTTCAATTTGAATAGTTCAGCATAAACTAAGGTGTTTTGTGAGATGGTGATTAGCAGGGATTTTTTTGAGTGAAATGGATACAAAGCCAATATCCTATAGAAGTTGATTCTTTCTATCTATACTATGGGCAAGTTTTACATTTTGAATCCTGTCTTCCCTTCATCCTTATCCCCTGTTTCCTCTCAATGTGGACCTTCTTATTCCAATTTCTAAAATGAACCAATGTAACAGCATTTGAGCTGATGGGGAACAGAATCTGACTCTACCTGGGACCAAAGTTAATCCCACTAGCTATCAATGGCAGCTGCCTTTGCCCATCTGCTTAGCAAGTGAGGACTTCACCTGAGGACACAGGCTCTAAAGACTAGTCCTATTGAGTTTTAGGGATGTGAGGACATTAGGCAACTGGTATGAATCCCAACTATACCAGACTGCAAGAAACCATGAGAAAAATAACAACAACCATCCTAAACACACCAGTGTCTGAAAGGAAACCACCACTACCCCAGTTTCCAATCTCAGGTGCCTATGGATGCTATCTGTTTGGGGTATAATCAATAACTGATTCCAGAAACTCCCCACTGCTTTTGCCTCAGTCAAATGGTATATTTAATATTCCCCATGGTTCCCTGGTTTCCCATGGAGCATCAGTGGCTGGAAAAGTGATATGGACCTAAAATACAACCCTTTGAGTGTGGTCCAACATTCTTGCAATCCTTCTACTGTTGTCTTAACCAAGTAATGCAGTTCATTGTAGGAGTTCACAAAGTATAGGGGAGTGAAGTGCTCACAGCAATATTTGGATGTACTGCTGACTTGTTGCACTTGTAATGGATCTCAGGTTGTTCACAAGTCCATCTTCCTCTGAGCCTGCAGAGGCAGACGTACTTCATCATTGGTTTTCTATGTGGCTATCCCTCCCCCATCTCATCTCTTTGCTGTCATTACTCTGCTGCATC
Organism: Hylomyscus alleni; assembly: GCA_019843855.1. Lineage (NCBI taxonomy): Eukaryota > Metazoa > Chordata > Mammalia > Rodentia > Muridae > Hylomyscus > Hylomyscus alleni. The sequence continues at coordinate 9,570 of JADRCC010239176.1, forward strand.
AAAGTCCTCAGGTGTATTATACTAATGAGTGATATTTGTATTCATTCTTTTCCTGGGACATGCATGAAGGTGCATACACACCAGGGAGCTGAGTGTTAAAGTTGAATCGTAAGACTTTTACAACTGTTCTTTTCACCAAGTTGTAAAAATACTGGATTGATAAAATTAGCCAAAGTATTACATTCAGTCATTTTATCATCTCTCCAGGTATAAAGGCCTACTCTGTATCTAACCTCTTTTCTATTTAGATGCGTGCATTTTTTCTAGTTTTAACAATATACAGCCATATGCATGTCATCTTTTAAAAGCCTTACTTTTAAAATATTTTTGTTCTTGGTGTTGCAGGGTTAGAATGGATATGAGTGCAGGCAAAAATTCACAAATTGTATTACTTTAGTTTATTATTTTAAGAGAAGTCTAATATAAGTCAGAAACCAAGTTTTCCCATTAATGTGTCAATGGGAAAACTTTCTTACAGTCAGATTGACAATTTACCATTAAGAGCCAAAGAGCTCTCCTTTGTCTATTAATACATCAATCTATCATTTATTCATACATCATCCACTCGTTATTCAAGCTTCAGCTGTAAATTTTCATTTTCAAAAGTTATAGAGGATATTAATAGTTCATAGTGAAGGGCATAATGTAGTTGAAAATTCTATTAATTGGTTATAATTGTCAACTTGACACAGCCAAAGTCACCTGAGTAAAGAGCCTCAATGAGGCATTATCTAGATCGGATGGCCCTACGGACCAAAATGTCTTGTGTGTTAACTGATGCGAAAGACCCAGTCTATTGCAGAGGGCGCCATTCCCTAGGCTGGTTCCTGAATTGTGTAAGAGTGAAGAAACCTAGTATGCGAGTAGGCAGCATGTGTACATTCATTTCTCTCTGCCCTTAGCTGTAGATGTGATGGGCTCAGCTGTCTTAGCTTCTGCTTCAATGATTTCTCCAAAATGAAAAGTGATTCACAGTGACATGGAACAAAAGGTTCTTTAAAGCCCTGCCTCCCCTACACTGCCTTTTATCACAGTGTTTGTTGCAGCCACAGAGATGAATGTAGAGCAAGCATCAAGCCACACATAGGAATAGATGCCAGTGGCTGTGACTGACAAAAGGTTGAATGAAACACCAGAACTAGGGTCCTTGTTTAGCCTGTGCTGGCTTTTGCCCACCTTAGGATTATGAGGATGTTGGCTCACGATTCTAGTCCTCAGTTTCCTCATTGGCAGATAAACAGAACTAATTTGGATTATAACTAAAATATCATGGAACTACCCAACTCACCCTATGATCATCTTCCTTTGCTCTATGCAGTTTAAAGACAGCCTGACACTAACCAAATTATCATCATTTTTTAAAGATTTCCTCAGTAGGGTGCCCATGGTCAATCAGCACTGAATAGGACAATCCATTTTTCCTTTGGTAAACAGGCACATCACTTGTAAATGTGTCAAAAATGGGACTATAAAAAAAAAACTAGAGGTCCACATGACACATGCACAAAAGAGAAGCAATTGTCCTATCAATGGATAGGCTAAGTAAGGAATACTCTAGAATATTCTAGATGTTTCCTGGGCCAAAAGATAGCTCTCTGCCTCAAACTATACCTGACATCCAAGGAATGAGGTCCAGTCGGGGCTGTTGCTGAGTCCGAGTGGCAAGTGTTCCCTCCCTCACCGTGTGGGCCCTGTCACTGCCTGTTAGACACAGTGCATCAAGCCGCACCAGAGGAGAGCATGTTTGGAGCCAGCTCTCCCCAGGAAAAAAAAAAAAAAAAGAAAAAGAAGAAGAAATCACAGCCGGCAAGCAGATTCTGCTATTCAGGGAAACATCTTTGCTCCTGCGAAGACTGTTAGCAAGCTCATGGCCTCTGATTTCTATATGGCTTTTGGCACATCGTTTTAATCAAAAGAAGAAAAGAAAACACCAAAAAGGCTTCAAACCCTAAACACAATGAGCTGGCAATGGAAGGCAAAGTTAAGTCATTCCTGTACTATGCCAGGCTTGGAAAAACATCTGCTCCTGCGGGGTAGTCGGCAGAGGCTGAGATACGAGAAAGAAACGTTAGATTTTAAAGCAAGAAGATTTACTGACCAGAAACTCCCAATGCCCACCAGAAAGCTCAGAGCTATTGCTGGGACCATGTGGTTTCATGATCCCCCAGCTGCATGGCTCTAGGTACCGGGGAGAGTCAGAAGGGATCTCTGACATCCATGATTGAATATTTGTGTACAAAAATATTTTCTCATCTTAGAAAGTGCCACATACTCTGGTAGAGGCACATTCTAAGAGACTCCCTTCACTTCTTATAGGAGGGAGTTCTCCCTAGCTTAAAGAGTCAATCCCGGAATGACTGCCCTGAGTGTGAGGATGGGGCGGGACTCCACAGTATTCCCTTTCTATTATTTGAGTCCACCTGAGAGAAGTCTCATCATGAGTACACATTTTACACTGTAGGACAAGTAATGAAATCTAATCTCCAGGAAATTTGTAAGCATAAGTTCTGGGCATTCTCCCAGCCCTTTCTCCTTACTAACAGTGTATACAGCAAATAACCCTCCAGGATGGTAGCATCTGGGGAAGTTTTACCTGTATGGGTATTTTATCTGAATGCAAATCCAGGTAGTTCTTGAGAGTTTGCTTCCCACCGAGGCCATTGTTCCTCTGGAACAGGAGTTACAAATGGTTGTAAGTCAACATGTAGATGCTGGGAGATGATTAAGAGTCTACAAGCAGGTGTTGAGTCAAACCCAGCCTCTCAGAGAGCAACCAGTGCTCTTTTATCCACAGTTTCCCCAGACCCCATCTAGGTCTGTGTTTTGATTATTCTTCTAGATAGCTTTAACTGTTAACCTGACATGACCTAGGGTCACATGAGAAGGAATAATAGTTGAGGTATTACCTTAGATCCTGGGCATGTCTGTGGAGGATTCTTTTGATTATTGATTGAGGCAGGGGGTGGGGCAGTCCACTGTGGGCAATATCATTCCCTAGGCAGGTGGTTCTGGGCTCTATAAGAAAGTTGCCATCATTCTACACTCCTACATAGTTTCTGCTGTACAGCAAAGAAGACAGGAAAGAGGACTGCTTTGGTGTCCTGCCTCAACTTCCTTCAGTGGTAGACTGTGACCTGGAAGAGTAAGAAATAAAATCCTCCCTTCTCCTTGTGATCTGGGGCTTTATCATAGTAATAGAGAGGAAGCTAGAACAACTGTCATCTCTCATGAAAACATTTATCATTGATTCCATAGTTGTTCCCCTGTATCTACTGGTGCATTTCAGGATCAAACCAACCCTGGATGGACAACAATTCTTAAAATTCCCACGCGAATTGAACATATCTACTTTGTAGTCATTGTTGGCCAGAATAATAAAGTACACCAATTTACACAGTGTTTACATTGCCATAGGTACTATAATCAGTGTGGAGACAGTTTAGCATACAAAGTAGGGTGTGTGGAGATTACCTGGAGGCATTACTGACATTTTATATAAAGGACCTAAGCAACCGTAGCTTTAAGTGTCTGTGTAGGCTCCAACATCAATCCCCCTTGGATGCAAAGGGATGAATGTGTTTTATTTGCAAGTGGTGTTCTTTCTACCTGGATTGCCCTTGCTGGATTCACTTACACATCCCTTGCACATTCTTTCAGTGTCACTGAGCTGGATACACACCCCTTTCTGAGTCAGGGATGAGCCTCTTCCTTGTCTCCCCACATAGCTTGCTGCAAAGACCAGAACCCCTGATACACAGCAGTTTCACCTGTATTCTTCTACCAGCTGCTGTGGGAAGTGCTCTTCGTAGGCTCATTGAATAATTTGCTTAGCATTGATTAGGCGGTTTGTTTCCTGCCATTTGTCCTTGGGTGTAAGTAGTAAAGAACTGATTTTCTCACTCTCCTTTATTTGTGAGGAAGAAAAGCCCCATCTCACACCATTAAGCAGGACAGGCATGTTGTTGCCAGGCAGAGCAGGAACCACAGTGTATTAGAAATAAACTCATTTACCTAGTAATTCGTGAAAACTCTCTTAGTTCTGTCTATAACATTAGCATCTCCCTTTATTTTTCTTCTTCCCTCTGTTACCTATAAAATAAGAGAGCCCTAACCCTGTGTAACCCTCAAAGAATAAAATTTGATCACTCTTCTAATAGTCCCCCATTTATCATAACTTGAGACCATGTTTTGAAATTGTCCCTACTTATGATAGAAAAAGTCACTTCTGCTGTGTACAAGTTGGTTAAAGCTTAAATTCATACTACTCAGTTCAATACTCAAAAAATGCCATTTCGTTTCCCAAACAGCACGTGTTGCATGTGGTGTTAACAAGCCTAGGTTTGAATTGTGATGCAATCATAGTAAATTAGGTGGTGCTGAGTGAGTTCCTGTAATCCTATTTCCTTATTTGTGAAGTAGGCACAATCCCAGTCCACTACAGTTCATGGAGTTCCTTCAGTGTTCAAATAAGAGCAATTTTTGACATAGTATTTAGTACAAGGGGAGCGCTTAATTAACTAACTTTCCAATTGTCATTAAAATGTTAATCCATACTGGCAAATAAACTTATGGTTTTTCTTCTATGACAGCAGTTCTCAACCTGTGGGACCTTCTCTACCAACAGAACTGACAGAGCCTTCACTGTTAGTATTAATGTACTAAAATATTTTGTCACGAGTAGTCTTGTGTATAAGGGCACATTGTGTTTCATCATTAGCCAGGGAAGTATTTTAATCTGAATCAATAGTAGGCCTATCAAATAAGTACTTAAAGTCATAGTTGGTAGTAGTTTGAGGGTGTCTGAGTTAGATATTTAAGCTATCTGATCAATTAAATTAGAATAGGAGGGTCCACCAACCTTGCTCAAATAACATGTAAGTCTAGGCCAGTCACATGTATGTTACTTAATGTTTTGGGTCCAGAGCCATGAAATCAACCTCACCTGGAGGTGTGAATACCTCTTCACATTCCCAGATATCAGGATGCCCTTCTAACTTCTTCCAAGAGACAGTTCCACATGAATTTGGTAGGAGGCACTTGAGCCTGCCTGCTTAAGCTATAGAAAGTTGTGGATCATCCATACTGGCCAATAAATTTAGGATTTTCTTTTATTGCAGCAGTTCTCAACGTGTGGGGCACAAAGACCCTTTCATAGGGATTGCCTAAGACCATTGGAAAACACAGATACTTACATTATGATTCATAAACAGTAGCAAAATTACGGTTATGAAGTAGCAACAAAATAATTTATAGTTGAGAGTCACTACAGCATGAGGAACTGCATTAAAGCGTCGCAGCATCAGGAAGGTTGGGAACCACTGATCTATGCCATGATCATAGCTGGCTGCAAAGTTGCGGTGAGGAAGAGGACTGTAATCTTTTCGAATCAACAGATTCTCTAACAGATATTTGAAATTGCCTGGTTGGTTTGGGATCATTGTTGGACCTAACTCTTCTTCCACTGCTTAATAGCTCCTTCCTTTATTTTAAAAATTATTCATTATAATTGTGTGTGTGTGTGTGTGTGTGTGTGTGTGTGTGTGTGTGTGTATAAAACGAGAAGACAACTTGGTAGAGGAGTTTGTTTCTCTCTGTCTCTCTTATGTGGCATCTGAAGATCAAACTGAGGTTGCTAGATGCACACAGAAAGGGCATGCCCCTGCTCAGTCAGTGCATCAGTCTCATAACTCTTTTCTTACTTTTTACTTCCTAAGACCCAAGTGGTAT